>PISX010008254.1:0-83246 GCA_004024625.1 Mellivora capensis | reverse complement strand
CAAATGCTTTTTCAGCATCTATTGAGAGTATCATGTGGTTCTTGTTCTTTCTTTTATTAATGTGTTGTATCACATTGATTGATTTGCAGATGTTGAACCAACCTTGCAGCCCTGGAATAAATCCCACTTGGTCGTGGTGAATAATCCTTTTAATGTACTGTTGAATCCTATTGGCTAGTATTTTGGTGAGAATTTTCGCTTCTGTGTTCATCAAGGATATTGGTCTGTAATTCTCTTTTTTGATGGGATCCTTGTCTGGTTTTGGGATCAAGGTGATGCTGGCCTCAAAAATGAGTTTGGAAGTTTTCCTTCCATTTCTATTTTTTGGAACAGTTTCAGGAAAATAGGAATCAATTCTTCTTTAAATATTTGGTAGAATTCCCCTGGGAAGCCGTCTGGCCCTGGGATTTTGTTTGTTTAGAGATTTTTGTGACTGTTTCAATCTCCTTACTGGTTATGGGTCTGTTCAGGTTTTCTATTTCCTCCTGGTTCAGTTGTGGTAGTTTATATGTCTCTAGGAATGCATCCATTTCTTCCAGATTGTCCAATTTGTTGGCATAGAGTTGCTCATATTATGTTCTTATAATTGTATGTCTTTGGTGTTGGTTGTGATTTCTCCTCTTTCATTCATGATTTTATTTATTTGGGTCCTTTCTCTTTTCTTTTTGATAAGTCTGGCCAGGGGTTTATCAATCTTATTAATTATTTCAAAGAACCAGCTCCTAGTTTTGTTGATTTGTTCTTTTGTTTTTTTGGTTTCTATTTCATTTATTTCTGCTCTGATCTTTATGATTACTCTTCTCCTGCTGGGTTTAGGCTTTCTTTGTTGTTCTTTCTCCAGCTCCTTTAGGTGTAGGGTTAGGTTGTGTACTTGAGACCTTTCTTGTTTCTTGATAAAGGCTTGTACCAGTATATATTTTCCTCTCAGAACTGCCTTTGCTGTGTCCCACAGATTTTGAACCGTTGTGTTTTCATTATCATTTGTTTCCATGAATTTTTTCAGTTCTTCTTTAATTTCCTGGTTGACCCATTCATTCTTTAGAAGGATGCTGTTTAGTCTCCATGTATTTGGGTTCTTTCCAAATTTCCTCTTGTGATTGAGTTCTAGCTTCAGAGCATTGTGGTCTGAAAATATGCAAGGAATGATCCCAATCTTTTGATACCAGTTGAGACCTGATTTATGACCCAGGATGTGATCTATTCTGGAGAATGTTCCATGTGCACTAGAGAAGAATGTGTATTCTGTTGCTTTGGGATGAAATGTTCTGAATATATCTGTGATGTCCATCGTGTCCAGTGTGTCATTTACAGCTAAACCCCACATCAAAATTCTTTATCAAGTGTGGTTAAAATGAGAGAGTGGTTTCTCTTGGCCCTTCTTGGTTGACATGCACCTAGAGTGTCATCATATTGTGACAACCATTATGATCTCCCCATCTAGTTATTGTATTGGCCTATTTCCTTTGCTTCTGGTCCAGGATGCTATGCAAATATAAAATGTCATGAGATTTTGAAAATTTAGCTCAATGTTTCTTAAATGCTCACTGTGTATAAGGCATAATGCTGAGAGTTATGAAGAGGAAGAATACACACTTACAACAGTTACGGAGCTGATATTTCACCTGCCATCCAATTCTAACCTATATTACTTCAGTTTCCAGGACAAATTACACTAGATAAATCAATAAATTACACTAGCAAGACACGCTGATGTGACAATGAAAAATACTGACTTAGAGCCAGGCCAGCTTTTGAGACCTAGGTTTATCTTTTTCTATTATATGGCCTTGGGCAAGTCACTTAAGCTCTCCAACCTTAGTTTCTTCACTATAAAATGGAGGTAACTGCCTCAAGGTGCTGTTAGAAGTATTAAATAAAAACGATGTACATAGAGCAGAGCAATCACCACAAAGTAACATTAAAGAAATGCCAGCCTTGGGGCACCTGGGTGGCTCAGTCAGTTAAGCGGCCAACTCTTGATTTTTGGCTCAGGCCAAGATTTCAGAGTCCTGGGATGGTACCCCATGTCTAGCTCTGTGCTTAGCAGGGAGTCTGTTCCCTATCCCACTGCCCCTCCCCTGTGTTCTCTCTGTCTCTCAAATAAATAAGTAAATCTTCAAAAAAAAAAAAAAGAGAGAGAGAAAGAAAGAAATGCTAGCCTTTATGATTTCTTCAAGGAATATTTTTTCTCCATTTTCTTATGTCTGAGTAAAAAAAAAAAAATGAGGGCCACACAAGCTGAACAATAGGATATGTACTACGTAAGGATAATATTTTCTGGCTATTTTTTATTGCATAACAAGCCACTCCCAAATTTTGTGACCTCATACAATTTATTTGTATTTCTCATGGTTGTGTGGGTTGCCTTGACTCAACTGGGCAGTTCTTCCTGGGGATCTTCCCTGCAGTTTCCATCTAATGTGGGCTAGGGCCATAGTTCATAGTTATCTGAAGGCTCTACAGGACTGAACAGCCAAAGTGGCTCACACACCCTGAGGTTTTGATGCTCCTTTCACCTGGGAAATCAGTTGGGACTATAGAATGAAGCACCCACAAATGATCTCTGCAAGTGGTTTGAGCTTTTCAAAGCACAGTGATGGTTTCTGAAAGGGAGCATTCCAAGAGACTTGGCTGGAAGCTGCAAGAATTCTTCACTTGCATATCGCATGTGCTGCCTGCTTTCTCTCCTCACCTCTCCTCTCCTCTCCTCTCCTTTCCTCTCCTCTCCTTCTTCAGGGCTTTTACTCCATGGTAGTCAGTTGTAAGCACACCTACTGTACTCATTAGGGAGAGCTGCCACAAGGACTACCCTGATTCAAAGAGGTAGAATACTAGACTACTTCTCCACGGGGGAGTGGAAGGTGACATTGCATGTGAGCATGTGAGTGAGGACTACTGTTGTTGCTTTGCAGCAGTTCCTATAAAAGTACTGTAAACTGGGGTAGGCAGTGGTTGTCTTCATTTTTCTGATGAGGAACCTGAGGCTCAAGGATGTTAAGAGTTGGCCAAGGTAACTTTGTTATTAAATGGAGTAGCTTCACATTGAACTCTGGCCTTCTGAATCCAAACTGGGTCTTATGGGAAAACTACCCTCTGCCTTTCCTCACATAACTCATCACGAGCTTTCCTCAGAAATGAGAAATGAGAAAGACCACTAAGGCTCAAAGCACTGATCTCGTTCCCACTCCCTACACATCTCCGTATCACCCTCACCTTCTATGCCTTTGTCCATCCCCTTCTATGAGCCTGAGTGTCATCAACTTTAAAATGGGGTAATAAGACCTTCTCATAGATTTGAAATGATGATTATGTGAGTGAAATACATGAAATACATGAAAAGTGCTTAAAACAGTGCCTGATCTGTAATGAGTATTCAATATTCTCTAGCTATTATTATTATTATATAAATTCAAATTCCACTGGATTAGGATAGGTATTTATATCATTGTCTCTGTTCATTATCAGTCCTTTCTAGACGAATTACCTTATCTAGTTTTCCTTCTATGGTTTTTACCTAGGTCACCTCATAATTGCCCAAACCAGGGGATATGATTGGTTCATTGATTATTTTTCTCTAAACCCCCTGCTGCCTTTAAAATGCTCTACATCCTTGGTGTTCATGGTGTTTACTCTTCCTTGAGGAGTGTACATATACAGTTGTGCAGTTTGTAAGCTACCCAAGGTCACACATCTAAGGGAAAGAGGTGCACGTCAAAAATAAGTAGAGTGGCACTTCTATTAGAACAATCTCCAGCAGGTGGCAGTAACATGTTCTGATCTAACAAAATCAGTATATTGTGACAACTTTCTGAAAGACAAGAGTAAAGTGTCTTGAGGAAGAGGCATCTTTCTACTAATTCATACAGAGGCACCGTGTGGGCTGGGAGTGGCTCTGCTTCTGACTATTCCTCCTCTATTGCATCCCCAGATACTCTCCTTTGCCTGTCCCTTGAGCTGCTTTTCTCAGCCCGCTACACTTATTTTACATACTCTAATTGGGTAATTTAACAGTCTCTTACTATTATAACTATCACCTTCTTGCTAATGAGTCCCAAATATTTCACTCCGACACAGACTTCTCTTTTGAGAAATCTAACTGCCTCCTGGGTGTCTTCATCTAGATGGCTCATGGAAAACTCATATTCAACGTGTCGAAAATCTCATTCACTGCCAGACCCTCAACAGTGAAAGCCAGGCATCATTTTTAAACCAAGAGAATGTGTTGTTCTTTATCAATGTTTCCAGAAAAAGGTTCAGCTTCACTTTCATGTGTGAAATGTATATTGGGAGGAACAGAGGACTATATGTTTGTGAGACTCCTCCCCCTGTGGCTCTCAACCAGAGCAGTACAGTCACAAAACTGATGTCCCAGGGTTCCTGCTAGATCACCTGGCACATTGTCATGGGTCCAGAAGGGAACCTGAGATTGACTTCACTCACTGAGGCTCTGATTGTTTGGGGAAAGAGATTCATCTTTATGTGTTAATTTCAAAGAGCCACCAAATTACAACATCTATGAGTTATGCTAGAATTTTTCCACTCCTCCTACAAATTACTTTATCCTACAAATTACTAATTCTATGCTCACATATTTTTTTAATGCATTCTCTCTCTTTCTCTCTCTCTCACACTCTCTTTTTCCTCCCCCCTATTTGTTGTAGGCTTTTTCTGTTTCTTCGTTGGAAATTTTAATAAGTTCCTTACTGCACTTAACTCTATACGATGTTGCCATCTTATCCCATTAGTATATAGTTTTCATATAGCTTACAAATATATCTATCTAAAGTATAAATGTAACCCTGTCACCCCTATTTAATTCACGTTCAAGGTTTTCTGTTACTTACAGGATGGATTTCAACCCTAGCCCATGATTCAGCTCTGATACAACTTTCCTCGGGAAGTTTTCTCTGACCCAGAAATCCTCCTTCTGTGTGTCCATGTCTCCTTATTATTGTATGTGTGTCCATGTTTCCTTATTATGTGCCTATGTTTCCTTATTATTACACACTCATTTTTGTACTATAAGGTTCAGTTGGTGCATATGTCTCTGGCACTAGACTATCAGCTTCTTGAGGACCCAACATGCACCTTAATTATCTTTGTTTTCACGGTGCCTCAAGCAGTGCTTGAGACATATTAAATGTTAAAAAAATATTTTGAATGAATGAAAGATGAGTATAGAATGAAGAATAGAATTGAAAGAGCTTCATAGAGGAGGCTTCACTGGGTTATGAAGGAAGGGATACTTTGAGTACAAAGAGGGAGGAGACAAAGTCTTCCAGGAACGGACTGGGAAGAAGGAAATATAAAACAGTCTTCTTGGGGCACCTGGGTGGCTCAGTCAGTTCAGCGTCTGCCTTGGGGTCAGGTCATGATCCCAGGGTCCTGGGATCGAGCCCCAAATCGGGCTCCCTGCTCAGCATGTCTGTATCTGCTCTCCCTCTCTCACCCACACACTCTCTCTCAAATAAGTAAATAAAATATTAAAAACAACAATAATAATCTTCTTGTTCATTCATGCATTGTTCAAGCCATGATTGGAATCCTCCTTTTCCCCACAGTGTAACAGAATTCATCAGAAAGAGATCTCTTTTCTTGCACCTTGTATTTTGGTAATTTCCCTTTCTTTCTTTCTTTATTTCTGCCCTTCTCTTTATATCGGCAGAAAACTTCCTACATTTGCCTCTTTCAACATTTTTATTTCTCTAAAGGCAAGAACTCACTGAGTTTAGGAATGTGCATGAACTAGCTCAGCATTTTAAATATAGACAAGTCCAAACAGTTTCGTTTTATTAGTCTGTGTTCATCTTTCACCTCCTCCCTCCTCAGTGACTTCTTCACTCATGGATCCAAACTAAGATGAAAAAACATAATGTAATAAGGCAAATGAAATGCCTGGTAAGATGTTCTGAATATTTTAGATGATCCTACATAGTGCCATGATCTCTTGTGAAGTAAATGGTAGCTCAAAATTAAAGGTTGTCATTTTCCATTCTCATATTATAAAAAAATATATAATTTATCTTCTAAGATTATAATTATACATTATGTTAAAGAAGGAAATGTACATAAATAACAAAGAAAAGTTATCTCATTCTCTTTTAAGCTTAAGTTTTCCATATCTTCCTGGTTTCAAGGTGTCTTAAAGCTAGAAAAAATTATAGACATTATTGAGAAATTTTATTTATTTAGATATTATTTAAGCCAGAGCTTCTACCAGTGCTTCTGGTATTACTTTTCCATAATCAGCAACTTCTTCTGTATCCTCCAATTCTTCTCTAAATGCTTCCTCTACCTCCATGCTTAAAAGAAACATGGCTATCCCTGAAAACCTCACTATCCCTGAATCCTCATGTAATTTGAGACCACTGTCCTTTCTAACCATTTCTCTCCCACTCTCTAATTAAAAGCATGACTCATTTGAGGATCATGCTAGTCAGATGTACTTCCTTGTCCCCCTTCATCACTGCTATTTATTAAATTTTGGTTAAGTTTTCCTTGTTTTCTAGAAGTGTTGACACTTAGTCTATCTCTGCTTTCAAAGTGCTTCCATTATCCTGAGACATGAGCATATTCTCTGAGTTTTTAGCTTTTCTCCTATTTAATGACTTTCTCCTCTATCCCCTCTGCCTCCATTTTAGTGGTCACAACCAGGTCCTAGCCATTGTAACTGTTCTACTACTCAAGTCACTAAAGCAGACATCTTGGCTTCCTCTCTTTCCAATTTGCTTTGCCAAGTATTCACAGTATAAGCAGTCTTTAAAATCACCACGATTTCACTCTGTTGATCCCTTTACTGTCTTCCAATCTACCCTTCCTTTACTTTCTTCCCATTTAATCCACCTTACATTCCATGGTGTATCATTCCCAGTCACTCTCTCAACTGTCTTAACAGGAACCTACATTCTCTTGTGCCTGTCCTCCCACATGGACCTTAGCCTACCCTGCAACACACATTTTCTTTTCATATTTCCTCACAAAACCTCTACCTGGCTGAAGTCAGCTCCCTACTTTGTCATTCCCTGAAGTAGAACTGTGGAGAATTTTCAGACGAAGTCACTCAACAGGATCTTCGTGTAGGCCTGTAATTTTAATGTCATCAACTTCAAATGAGTTCCCAGTGCAGCATTACCCATGGTCATCTCTGTCTGCTCATCTCACTTCCCCATTCCCCACAGCAATGAAATTAAACTTTCTTTATTCTTTACAAATACTCCTCCCACTTTCATCAGACCTCACACCCTATCAGAGAAAATAAATAATGTCAGACAGGAGTGTACTTATCTTGAGGCTACTAAGCATACAGATTATATACACATTAATGTCACTTTCCTTCCCCTCAGTCATAATGAGAATGCCTTATGTTCTCTATCTTTGGGTTATATGTATATCTGTGCTTTGGGTTCCATCTTCTTGCCCCTCTCAGGAGTTTTATATTATTATTTTTCCATCTCTCTTCTGTATAGCCAAAAGTCTGTTAAAATTAGTCTCACTAAATCCTTCCAGTTGGTTTTTCAACATACACAGCCTCTCCCTTTAAAATGAAACTGTACAAAATATGTCTTTCAAGTTATTGCTCTATTTCTCCTTTCCACTTTAACACTAATTTATTCAAGAGGTTATCTACACTCACTATCTCCCAGTCAATCCTTCACCCACTACAATCTGCCCTCCAACCTTTTTACTTCCCCAAAATCATTTTGCTCAACAGTTTGTATCCAAGTTGTTAAACACAAAGGACATATTTAAATCCTTACTGAATTTACACTATTAGTAAGAGTTCAAAATTGTTAAGATATCCTTTCCTTCTGATTTTCTTGTTTCTTCTTGTCTGCTTTTGCTTCTCTACTATAAAATTAAATGTCAGCATTTTTCAGGGCTTGGTCCTGGACTTGCTTGTCATCACACTCAAAGAAAGTACATCCACATCTGCTGTTTCCATTACCACTAAAAGATAGACAACTCACAAACTGCTTGTTCAGTTAGGACCTTGCCTCTAAGCTCCAAGGCTATACATCCAGATGCCATTTGGACATCTTGATGCCCAACTCATGATCTGTCTTTTATCCCAAACCAGCCTTCTTCCGGTGCTTTGAGTTGTTTAATGATACTCTAATCCCTTTCATTGTATTTGCCAGAAAGAAAAATGAAATTCTCTCCCCTCAGACTTAATCTGTTAGCTAACCTTGTCAGTTTTGCATCATAGCTTTTCACTTAGTTCACTTCCCTCTATCTCCATCACCACTCTGTCCAAGATGGGTATTGCTTGCCTGGAGCACTGTCATAGGCTCCTCACTGATTTTCCCATGTATAATTTGACCTTCCTCCAGTCTATCCTACTCTAGAACTATCCTCAGACAGGAGTGATTTTGCTCCCTGCAGAAGATTTGGTATAACTGTGGGGGTAATGCTACTGGCATCTAATAGGTAGAACAGGAAATGCTATTAAATATACTGCAATGCGCAGAATAGGCTCCCATAACAAAGAATTGTTTATTTCAAAATGTCAATGATGCCAATGTTGAAAAAACCTACTCTAGGAAAAGACTGAACTTTTCACAATGCAAACTTAATTATGTTGTGTGTGCATATGCATGTGTGCATGCACGAACACACACACATGTGCATGCACATATTTGTTTAAAATTCTTCAGTAATTCCCCATTTGATTAGGACCACAATAGTTAATTTGGCCTTCCAGATCATACTCTAACCTCTACCTACCCCTGCAGGTCATCCAGTATCTTGTTCTCTTTCAGGCTCCTTGCTTCAGTCTCATCTCTATCCACTGAGCTTCCTCCCACCCCAGGACATTTGCACATTTTGTTCTCTCGGCATGAAAAGTTCTTCACTTAGTTAAGCCCCACTTCTTCAAATATCAGCCGCAGATCTTTTCCCCAGGGGAGTTTTACATGACCTTTCTCAATAGGTTAGTTCCCCCAGTTTAGACATTCACTGTTTATATACCTCTTTTTTCTGATCTGTACATAATTGCATATTTACATTGATTTATGTACTGTATTACTGTCTCCCTCACTAGAGTAGAAGCTACAAAAGATGAATAATAACCTTTTCTTTTGTTTTATTTCAGATAAAAATGCACTACAAATGGTTGGTTGTTGAATGTTAGATATTTATTGACTAAATCTCTTTACAGAGCATATGAGAAAACTTAGTTCCAGATACATCAAAGAACCCAAACAAGGTCACACAGCTTCATAAATATTGAGAGGGCTTGAATCCAAGTTTCTCATCATCAAGTGCTGCATATTTTCCCTCTAAACTGGTGTTTTGTGCATTTGTTTAAGCCTCTGATTTTTACTTAAAGTAAATATTTTTGTGGAAACAGTGCATAAAACAGATTAAAAGAGATTAAAGCAGATCGCTGAGGTGATTAGAGACAACCGGTTTCAATCTTATCTAAGATCCTTTCTGTCCCTACACAAACCCCTCCCTCCCACTTGACTTAAGGAATTTACTCTAAGGAACTTGCAGCAGAATGACTTGGATCTGAAGGTCAAGGCTTGGAAAAAAGGTCTATCGTGTTCATATGTGGACTATGGGGTCTTTTACCACCTTGGTATATGATGTATCCTTGGCATTTGTGAATTTGAAGTTGAGAACACCAATATAGCGTAAGTTAGTGTCATCACTGGCTGAGATATTTTATTGAACGGTTTCACCAAATCACATTACCATATTTCTCTATTAAACAGAGAGGTGATCTTTTTATGTCAAGAACTGAGTCCAGGGACCATATTTAGTATTCCACCCTTTGTCAAAACAAAATTTTCTGAACAGGAATCACTGCTTTTTAGGCATCTTCATTTTCTCTTTATTTTCTTTTATTTTTGCTGGTGCTAGGAGTTGGGTTAAATTGCTGAAACAAAGACAAATGAATACTGCATCCATTTCATAGCATTCACTTTACATGACCATGAGAGAGGACACCAGAATGAACCGAGGTGAGGATTCTGCATGTTCACTAGTTAAGGAGCTCACACCCCCATGCCAGGCACGTCTGACATTGTGTCTCAACAGCATAAACGTCACTACTGTTAAGGAACTTTGGGTGTTTTATAGTAGTTGCAAGCACAAATGGTAAGGGCAATGCCCTGAAAAAACGGAAACCCCTTTTCCTCTGTTTTTCTCCTGTAAATGTTTTTAGTTCCAGACCAAGTTCACAGTAATGAAGATAGTATATATCATGTATTTGGAGGGTATTTGAAGATGAGATGATTAAATGCATACCACTATTTTCTAATTATGTATTGATATATACATTTGATATGATGATATATGTAAATGGATGTGAAAATTAGAAAACATAAGCATGCTAAGAAGTTACTCTCCAAAAGCCTTGCCTTTCCATCCTATCATAGACATAGAAAGTGTATGTCTATTCTACGAGGTATTCTGGAGTTTATAGCAGTCTCTTAGACTTAACTCATTCCTTCCAGTTTATTTTAGATGTAATGAACATGAAGAGCAATTTGTGACATCATTGTTTGAATTGCTGTTGTTTAGAAAATATAATTCATATACAAAAATCTAAAATGTATGAGTAGCTATTGAGACAATTTTCTCTATATTACTTGATTTTTAAAAATATATATATATATATATTCTTTTGCTTTTCAAGCTGTCTTAGCTCATTTATAAGCTTTTTACAGTTTTTTTTATCTGAAATAATCTGATTGGTGTGGTTTATTTTATTAGACCCTATTACTTATTCTATAAAATAAAGAATAGTAGATTCATCTATTTGAAATATTCTTTATCCTTTTTTGGGGGGTGGACTTTTATAGCTTGGATTTTAAGTCACTATCTTGAAGAAGTAATTTCACAATCTTGATGAATTGCCAGACTTACTTACTTACTATATGGTGGCTGAATGGGTTTGTAATTTGGGAGCTCTGTAATTTCTAGGATTATTATTACACGGTGAGCATGACATTAAAAAAAAACAACTCATTTCCTTCTCTCTTAAGCATTTAATGTCAATATATTGCTATTTTCTTGAAGTCCCTCGTGGACATTTCTCATGCCTTGGGAAGTTGCATCTATTAACATATATTACATTGTATTGTGACCCTTATTTCCACTTTCTCTCTTTTATGAGAGTAAAATAAGGCACATGAAAGAAAAGCTAATTCAGAAGTGGAACTAGTGGCAGAAAAGTAAACTAAGTGTCCTATGTGTTTGCAATTCTTGGCTAAGTTCTAAAAATTTTACCCGAAGCATATTGGAAAATATCAGTCATGGGAACCCCTCTCCTCTCTCATTTCTGCCTCGAAACCCCCTGAAAACCACATCTGTTTCCCACCGATACCTTTTAATATGCGTCCCTTTAATGTCTTCTAACAGGAAATGGAAATTGAGAGAAGTTTATGTTCACCAACATTTAAGAGTTACCCCGGGAGCCAGTCCAATGATTCTGTGAATGATTCAGACAAGAAAGGCAAGGAAACATCTTTTGACAAGATGTCACCTGAAAGCGGTGACGGCCACATCTGTGAAGGTTAGCACAATATTTTGATGTGATTTCTGGGATTGTATATTGTACAACATGCGTGCCTAATGAGAAAATATGTAAGGCTTTGTTTTCAAAATTAAGAAGAAAAAATGAGGAAATATAGCTCAAGAAACAATTTAGGAAAAATAGAGTTCAATTTAAATACTTCTATCCCTATTATATTTACTTTAATTTTTAAAACTAAATAAAATATATTTTAATTGATTCTAAACTAGCACAATAAGCATTTTCAGTATTAGACTTCTTGAACAATCATTTGGCCATCATCTGACTGTTTCTTTTGTGAAAAGAAAGGAAACATATTTGTCTCTCTGTCTGTGGGATAATAAAAGGATAAAATATAAGAAACTGTCAATGGCAAAATTAAAAATGCCTTCAGCATCTCTTTTTTCAGACAATTAAACTAAATGTGCCTAATGAATTTGGAATAAAAAGTGACATGAGAGTGTCACAATTTAAGAGAAAACCTCATAAATTTGATTAATCTTTTACAAATGTCATTAAAAAGTTAATAGCTCATATGTTAGAAATTGCACTGTTAATAAAATTTTCGACTATGACAGAAGTGCAAAATACAAATAATTTGTTGGAAATTATATCATTTATCATTTCTGATTAGTCACATTTTGCTTTCTTTTCATTTCAGCCAAGTAATGCATATTATAGTATTTGTGATATTTGTTAAAGGTCATAATCAGTACGACTTTTAGGAAGTCAAGTTGCCAGTCAGCATGGACAGGCAGTTCACAATTTGGGAAAGCCAATAGTGGTCAGTTTGAAATCTTTGCCATTCAGAGTATCAGCATCACCTGGGGGCATATTAGAAATGCAGAACTCTGGGCCCCTGACCAGTCCCATCAAACCAGAATCCGCATCTTAACAGGATCCTCAGATAATTCATGTGCACATTCAAATCTGACAAACTTTATGCACTTCTGGGTAATTTTATATATGATTCAGCGCATTCTGATGCTAAGTGATTGAGTATTGTAATTTGGAGTGGGAGGTGGGTGTGGGAAGACTAAAGGGGAGTTTGCCAAAGATGAACTGGATGGACATGGATTTCTAAATGCATGTGATTTGGGATCTCAATTTCCAGCTTTCATTTTAAGTTCATTTATGTATGCCCATTTGATATCCTCATACGATTAGTATCACTTTTAAGGAATTTACTCCACATATTTCGGGCTTGTGATTCAACTTTATGGGCACCTGGCTGAATGCAATAGAATTAGATTAGAAGAGGCCAAAAAAAGGAAGCTTTAGGAATGATTTATGTTCAGATGCTGCCCTGTGGGGATCTTAGCATAGGGAGGCAAAGATGAGGTTGGCAAACTGACCAATGTCACATGACATAAACACCTTGAGTCAGCCTGCCTTGCTTCTCTCCTCTGTTTTCTTAGATCCCATGCAAAGATTTTTCAAAAGCCTCTTTATTTTACACACTTAAAAAGGTATTCTGGAAGGTAACCATTATTGAGTGCCAATATATGACTTAAATTTAAGAGTGACCTCAGGTTTCAATTTCCAGGTATATTGAAAATATCAAGAGCTAAACTGAAAAACACAGGGTGGGAAAATGGCACTAGGGATGAACATGGCAGCTAACTTTCATTTTATCTGCAATGCAAAAGCACTGTAATTTCTATGTGTCACTGCTTATAAAAGAAAGAAACTTCCTTCATTCTAGGATTCTTTTAACTCTTCCAAGGTGCCCAAAATTCCTATCTTTGGTGGGACAAGTATGAGCCCTTTTTAATGCTTGTAGTTAGCTTTGACAGGCTTTGTATGAGCTTGACAAAACCTACACAACTGAAGAGTACACTGATTAAACATGTGTGTCTGAATAATAAGTGGGAACAAAGATGTCAGAGTGTAGGATCATATGAGTAATTGTGATCGCTCACATGCTAAACATCTTAAGTAGCCTCAGGGGATTCATACTTGAAAGCAATATTTATTTATAGCTCTTTCATAAACAGTAGAATCTTAGAAAGAGACTTCAATAGAGCATCACAATGTAGCTACCTAATAACCTGCGTTCTTAGAATTAAGTAAAATCAATGCAAATGGATCAAAGGATGCGTCTCAGGACTCAGGGATAGCAATGGCTGTTGGATTAGTTCCCACTGCTTATCCTCAACCGCAGGTCCTGGGTAGCTCCACAGAAAGGCACTGGGAACCCTCCAGATTTCTTTCTATGCTTGATAATCCATCCACTCCCAGGTTGTGTTTAATTGCTTCCACTACCCTCTATAATGTTTGCTCCATTTTCCTTACAGATATACATGTGTTGAAAAAAATCATAGTGCTTCGTGTGAATGTTGGTGCATTCCATTCACATTTTCTTTGGGATGTACTCTAATTGTTAGCTGCTCCAGTGAATCTAGGAAGACTCGGCTCACTTGAAATTAAATGTCAAGCATGACAAATCCATAATTCGACAAATCTGAGTGATGTAATAGATAGAAGAGAAACAAACAAATTCATATAAATGGTTTGACTAACTGTACCACAGCGATATATAATCTTATCTGTGAAATTTCTTTTAGATATTTTAAAACCAGTAAGTTGGAGAGTGAATATTGGGAGTCTTAGATAAATAAGTATCTATTTAAGTATCTATCTTATTTAAGTATCTATCTTATTTATATGGTTTGATCTACTTCAGTTTGATCTACCTGTATGTAGAGTGAAACATTTATTTTTTCTGCAGAAAAACTCTGGATCAAAGGGTGCTTCAAATAGCACAGGTCCATCAAGTTTAAATGTTTTAATATGATATTTTTATTTATATATTATATATATATTTAATATGATATTTAATATGATAATTACCTGCTTTTCACTTTTAGTCCCTAAAACATAATTTTAATATTAATCTTCTAAGTCATCAACATGTAAAATGCTAACAGATAAAATATACAAAGTCCTTCTTTCAAGGCTTTTGTAATAAACCTTGGAAGTTACCTGTTGTGTTTCTCTTTTTATTCTGCTCCATTAAAGCAGATTCATTCTTTATTCTTAGAATGGCCATTCATCTTCTCTGATAGATTTTACAAATCAAGCTGAGGGCTCTGGTTTTTCTTTTTTTAATTTTCTACTGCTCTTTTAGGTGGTGGGATCCTTTCAGTTATCAGTGTTTCTGAAATACTGATAATATGTGTTTGTGTCTGTTATTATTTATATATCTTATTTTTTCATTTAAAATCATTTTAGAGAAATGCTTTTGTATTATAAAAGTGTTCCATATGTTTACTGTCATATATGTGCTAAAAACTAGCCACTAGCGCACTGTGGCTATTAAGCACTTGAAAAATCACTAGTGCAACAAAGCAATTTGTTGATTTTATTGAATCCTAATTAATTTAAATAGTCATTGTTTTGGACAGCCTGGTCTTTGCAGATGTCATTTCTCCAAAGAACTCGTCCACCCTTTTCACTGGAAGGGATTCAGATGCTAGTTGTTGATTTTAAGTTACCCTTTCTCTGAGATTTACCTTAATTAAAATGTATGTGGTTAAGTGTAAAGATAATCCATGTTTGTAAAATAAATCGGTATCAATAATCCACATATTAAAAAGATTGCCTTCAAGAGCTAAAGATGGTCTTCTCTCTGTAGCATTTCCTAGTGATAAAATAAAGGAAAAAACCATTTCACCTGTGTTTCTTTTTCAGCATACTAAAAAACAATGTTCTTATCAGGGGAACAGAAATATCTACTGTGAGGTTATGCATCTTTCTGTAACGTCTTTTCTAGGGCTTAATTTTCTTGAGAATATGAATCCTCTCAGGTCAGGAAGCAAACCATTTTCTACATACCTAAAGTCAACAAAATTAAAGGAAATGCAGTAATATGATATTTTAAAATTAACAGAACTATTCATTTAATAAAAAAAGGACTTTGGAAACATAAATAAATTAGATGTTTAGTCACAGAGCAGCTCCACTGAAGGCCATTGGCTCTGACTGATTTGTTCTAATGAGACTCAGACAACAGGCTTTAGACCTAGTCTCCACACAAATACCATGGTGGACCCAAGACTCCCAACACAGGCTCCATATCTTCTTTCATGTCCCCAGAAAATCTCCTATAAAACAGCCTTGTCATTTTAATTCACATAGGAGACTTTTCATTAGTAAAAATGTTGTCAGTGAAGCACAATTTAAAATAATCCTGAGGGGGTGCCTGGGTGGCTCAGTTGGTTGAGCATCTGCCTTCAGCTCAGGTTGTGATCTTGAGGTCCGGCGATCAAGCCCCATGTTGGGCTCCTTGCTCAGTGGAGAGTCTTGTTTCTCCCTTTTGCTCTGCCCCTCCCCCTGCTTGAGCTCTCTCTCAAATAAATAAATAAAATCTTAAATAAAATAAAATAATCCTGAGATAACACCATTTACAAAATGAAGAATCCTTTTGTCATATCATAACTATTTGGTATGTTTCATGTGTTTACTCAGATGGTTCCCCCACCCCCCTCTTTCTTAAAGTGGGTTTTACCTGCAGTTTTTCAATGACTCCCACACGTTCCTTTCAGTTGCTTTTATAGTCAGTGAGTCAAAACAAATTCCAGCGTTAAATCATGGGCTCTACCGGAAGGGGCAGCTGGGAGTTTGCTATTCTGAGGAAATTGTAATGAAAGGTCTATTCACGAGGTCTTTCACATGGAGGCTATAAATCAGCACCTTGGAATGCTGGATAATTTCCCATTGATTAATAATCAAAATCCCAGGACCTCATTTTGAGCTTGTGTATGGTCATACTTAATTTTAAAACATGATGCCATCAAAGAAAGAGAACGACAAATATAAATATCCCTCTTAAAACTCATTCATTCATTTTACCTCCTTGCAACCGGAAAGAACTGTTATTTTTAAATATTCTGATTATGGAGTCAGAATGTATATCTATTTCTAAAGAACATTTTTGATGTGGTATTTTCATTTGCCCATTTATTCATTCACTCAGTAAGTATTTTTTGACTGTCTAAATCTCCCAGGTACTAGTCTAAGTGGTTGGGGACATCAATGAATAAAACAGACCAAAAAGAGAGAGAGAGAGAAGAAAAGAAAAGCCCTGCTTTTGTGTGACCTGTATTATAACAAGCAGAGACACACCCTGAACAATAAAATAATGAAGAAGTAAATTATACACCAGAAGATAGTAAGTTCTATAGAAAATACAACTGTGATAAAGGGAACTGGGCATGGTGGAGATTTGCATTTTTTATTGGAATGGTTATGATCAGCCATAACACAAAGATGACATTTAAGCTAAGACTTGAAAAAAATATTTTCCCTTTTCTTTCATTCTTAAAAGCATACAAAGTTTCATTTTGATGATATTCAGGAAGATCTGGAGCAGAATCCTCCCTAGGTGATCTTCTTTCCCATCAATAGAGCAACTATACTGCTAGTTTCTACATAGTAACTTGAAGCAGAGGAAAGATATACATCAATAAAACCCTTATACTATATCACTATTGCCAATGCAAAGTGTATGGAACTACTTCTGTCTTCGTTCCTCAGTTTAGGTCTTGCATATTTGAGGTATTTTTTGCTCTCTTGTGGTCTCCAGAGAACAGATCCAGATAGGAGGCAAGGAGTACAGGCTGAATCACAGAGCTGGCTGAAGAGGTGGAGTCCATACTTGGGAGCCAAACAAGGAATTGGTTATTCTAGGGAAAGGGACTTGAGAATTACCTAATAGTTTGAAATTAGAATGTTAGCGCAAAGGTGAAACACAAGAACCCAACATCTTAAACTGAGTTTATGATTCAATGTGTTTATCCAGGTTGGCACCACTCATATAACCATCAGTGTTCCAAAATAAAGACAACGTTAGAGGTTCATGAATGCAGAAAGTCCATACTGGACAAGTTTGGTGACAGGTGTTGGTGATGCAATCCTAGTTGGGTTTAAGGAAGAAAAGCTCTGTCACTAAGGATTAGCACATGACTAAGAGAATGCACTGGGGCAATGGTTTTTAATGAAAGGAAAGAAGGAAAAAAGAAAGGAATCAAGAGTGAGAGGGAGAGAGAAGAGGACAGGGAGGGAGGAAGAGAAAGAAACAAAGAGAGACAAAACAAGAATGGAGAGAAAAAATTAAGAGAATGAGAAAAAATAAAACAACAAAACAGTTCTATGAATCTTTTGAGAAGTAGCTAGAGTCCAGTCATTAAAGAATTATTTTGTTGTTTTTGTTGTTGTTTTTAGTCAGAAAGAAAAGCAGAAAGGAAGTAGTAGCAATATCCATAAATTCAGTAAACATTTACTGAGAAGGAAAGGTGAAAATTCCAGGTAGATCTAGCAAAATCATGAAGGAGCATTGAAAGTAAGAAATCTGGGATGAAATAGGGATGCTTTTATATGTTTGATGCATAGCAATTCAATAAATGTCTTTCTATCCCCATGAG
Organism: Mellivora capensis; assembly: GCA_004024625.1. Taxonomy (NCBI): domain Eukaryota; kingdom Metazoa; phylum Chordata; class Mammalia; order Carnivora; family Mustelidae; genus Mellivora; species Mellivora capensis. Next base: position 65,300 of record PISX010008254.1, on the reverse strand, counting down.
GTAGGGCAAGAGAAAGTTCTAGATTCTAAGCTTATAGTAAAACAATTCAGGTTAATTATACTCAGCTGTCAGATTAACAAGGATATCAGGTTTAAATGAAAAGGGAACACTTGACTTTTGTGCTTTCAGAGTTGATTAAAATGTTCGTTGACATGTTTTAAAAATGTTACAAAATTAAAGGAGTGCAGTATTTGGCTATTTTTCACTACAATAGAAAACGTAACATTCTAGGGGCAATCCTAAACTCTAGATATCCCCAGATATGGGAAGAGGGCAAAAAGCCACCAAGAGTATTCACTAATTAACGATTTTTTAAAAATCCATTTTTCAAAATATATGGAATTTGTGATGTAATTGTATTTTCAGATTTTGGGCCAAATATATTTATTAAAAATGTGTATTTTCCCTGTAAAATTTGTATGGATATTTAATATTAGAAATACCTTATTTACTTGAAATCAAAATTAATTACCAATACTTAACTTAAAACTTCTTATTCCTGGTTAATGCAGATTTATATGCCCTTTAAAATATATAGAGTCTGTGATGAATTCTAAGAATAACAACCTATTAATAATAAATGTGAAACACAAATAATAATAGCACATGAAACTTTCTCTTTGTGAAGAAATACATGATTCTATATTTGACTCTTTTCCCACATCTATAAATATGGGATGGAGCTAAAATAATATTCTATGAATAAATTCTGCAGGTCACAGTTAGGATTCTTTATTTGCAACACCAAACTAATGAAATAGTATATGAGGCCTCAATTAGAAGAGTACACAAAGTCCTAGCCAGAGGGTCTCAGAAATTCTTGGAGAATACCATAAACTTTGTATTGCCTAAGACAAAGAACCGGTTGTTCCATTTGTTTAAAAAAAAAAAAATCCTTTCTTGCCAAACTTATTCTGTTTAATAGTTATTTGGTCTAGTATTTCAGCACTTAAAATTCTAGAGAGTTCCAGATTTATTAGAGGATATGTAATCACTCTCTTGTGACTTGGTAGGACCATTGCTTTTCATAAACATCAGGGAAGAATTGATCCACCACCTTCAAACTTACTTTATACCAACAAGTCATAATACTTTTGACTCATTGCTTGAATGTCTTCATTCTCCATTCCTAAGGCTGACATACTGTACTATTGGAGATGTCATTAGAACAGGTAGTCCATTCGTTTTATTTATATTACAGACAGGAAACTATTAAGGAATTTTAATATTAATTTATAATGGATCCAATTTGGTAAATGACTAATAGAAGCAAAATATAAAATCCTCTCTGGAGAAATGTAGCTTCAACTGGGGCCTCAATAAAATCCCAAAGATAAAGTTCCAATGAAAGTGAACTCACAATCAAAAATCACAATATAGATAAGAAACAAGGCTATGTAAGAGCCAACAAGTAGGGGCACCTGGGTGGCTCAGTGGGTTAAGCCTCTGCCTTCGGCTCAGGACATGATCTTAGGGTCCTGGGATTGAGCCCCACATCAGGCTCCCTGCCTGCTTCCTCCTCTCTCTCTCCCTGCCTCTGCCTACTTGAGATCTGTCTCTCTCTGTCAAATAAATAAACAAAATCTTTAAAAAAAAAAAAAGAGCCAACAAGTATAATAAAGTAGGACTATACCTACGCAGACATCAGGTATGAATCAGAGATTCCAGAGGGGAACCCTGTATCCTATGGAATTTAGTTTGTAAAACATTTAGCATTCAGGTTAGTTGAAAATGGATAGACTAGCACTGAAATAGGACTTGGATAATTGTCTGTCAAAATAAATAAATAAATAAACAAAAAAAAATCCTGCATTTCATCATACACAAACTCCCTTCTAGATGTTTTAAAGTGCCAAACATAAAACTCAAAACTCTAACATACATTAGAACAATTATAGAAGGTTATATTTATTAAGCCTTCAGAGGGAGGAAAAGAATTCATAAGAAACACTAAAAACAGAAACCAGAAAGAGAAAATATGAGATTGATATCACAAAAATAGTTAAACTTCTGTTCTCTGAATAATATATTAACTAATTTAAAAACTAGAAAAAAAGAGAGAAAATAATACAGCACATATAAGCAACAAAACGTTAATGTCCAGGATATATAGGAAGCATATAGAAGACACAAGCAAATTTAAAATTGGAGCAAAGTATGTAAACCAAAGCAAAACTATAAATGGGTAATAAACATATGAAAATGTGAAGAGCATTACAAATAATTGAAAAAATAAAATTAACATAATAATTAAGCATAATATTTTTCATCAAAATGAAAAAAAAGTTGTGTAACAATTCGCATTTGTATCATATATAAAGAAATAGACCCTGTCATATGTTGGTGGTGGTAGAACAGAAATGGTATGCTCTCTTGGAGGGACAATTTAATAGTTTTAATTAAAATTCAAAATATCAGCCAAAAAATTCCATGTCAACTTTTATCTATTTATGTAAAAGAAACATTATGCATGAGTACAACCAACAATGATGGAGGGTATTTATTGCAGTATTGATTTTACAAGAAAAAATTGGACAAAACTTATATGACTATTAATAGGGGAATGAGTAAATTGTGTTTAGTTCATATCACAAAATATTATACAGAATTTTTAAAAAGGGATAGTTCAGTTGGTATTGATATGGAGAATTTCCTAAGATGTATCATTTGGTTGTGGTGCTGTTATAATTCTTAACAGCAAGAAAGTACTGTTCATGTATTACTAACAAATTTTAAAATAGAAAAATCTCTAAGAGTGTGACAGTTTTCTAAGTAAATTTATTAAAATTTCTGTAGTACTATGATACTAAAAATTTTATAGCCTATATACCCATGAGCTTAAGAACAGTAAAAATCTGTAAAAAAAATTTTAAGTTTAAAATTTTTAATAATAACATGAGCAAAAACTATCATATTAAAATATGGTCACTTGAGCAGTGAAACTGTCCTTTTGTTTAATTGCACATATTTTTAGATACCACTGTTTTAATTTCTGTTCAATTCCGTGAAAGATTATTAGAGATTCACAATTTTAAAATAGTAGTGAATAAAGTATTTTAGGAGAGTTAATATAAAATCATATAACAAAATAAAATTTATTTTTAAGAACATTTCAATTTATGACATTGCATTATCTGACAAACAAAATCTAGATTCCTTTGCTGGTTTGTAAAGGAGTGAATTCAACTTTTATTTCATTTGTCACTAAGCAATTTGGATGGGTTCCAGTGGCTATAGGACTTTGCCTAAGTTTTTGTGTTCAACTGACTCTCAATAAACAATTCAGATATCTTAAGTGACATTGGAAGTTGCTAATGGCGTAAAGAAGGCTCTCATTAAATATGTCAATAGATTGAATTTCTCTTGTGGCCAAGCCAAAGCATAAGAAAAGAAATAATAGGAACTGAATTCTGTGGCAGAAAGAGTTTAACAAAAAAAGAAAAATCATGAAAAAACATTGCCTAGGGAGCATAGACATCTACATTGTAAGGCAGGTTGTAAACACCAATTCTGTGTCAGACATAGGCACTGACAGGGCAAGGTTGCATAAAACATCCTTTTTAGACTCCCAACTCATGATCTGGCCCAGAGGTTCTCAAATCACCCTCCTAGCATGATTATTAAATTTCAGATTCCTCTGTGCAACCTTAGTTTAGAGCAAAATGTAACTTACTCTCAGTGATTTAGACTGAGTATCAGTGCATTTTTATAAACTTCCCAAATGATTTCTTGCACTCTAGTCTAGTAAGCTATTATATTGGATTTTTGTTTGCTAAGGGAAATACCACTGAATTCTTATTTGTACCAAGATCTAGCCTGTGTTTGGAGAGAGGCTGGAGTGGGGCTGGAGTGGGATCAAAGTTTCAAGATTTGGGTACAGGTCAGTCACCATGGAAGTAACTAACAATATAAGGCACATAAACACAGAAAAGTACTATAAAAATTCAAATTAACAAAAAGTTTCTTTAGTTAGAAATAGACAAAACTATTTTCAGTAAGTCCTGGGATCTTCCCTCTCTCTCCACTATAGTCATTTGATGAAGTTTTGTCTTGGAATTGTTTGCATCAGTGAAGCAATGTTGCAACATCTGGGTGGAATTAATTCACTGAACCCTAAATGGTTGAGTATCTCTTTCAGAAGACACAAATACAGGTTAAGATTATAATCTTGTTCTTAAGGATGTTCTTCTCTTCCTTTGGAGAAGAGGGACATGTATATAAAAATACTGAGTAAATACTAATAGAACCATAAAATCATTATTCATTTTCTTCAAGCAGCAAATTCATGGAATGACCCTGTGTATCAGGCACCTGCTATACCATGGTGAACAAAAACATGTCTCCTGCCCAAATGGGACTTTCATTCTGGTGGAGAAGGTAGACAGTAAATACATAACCCCATACAAAATAGGCAGTTATGAACTGTGAGAGTAAAGGAAGAAAACTGGGTCCCCTGAGTGGCTATGAGATTATTAGGGACAAGGGAACCACTTAAACATAATTTTTAAAATTGAATTTCTAACTGGGTTTCAAGAGAGTTAGCTCTTGAATCTGACAAGATATTTTCTGAATTCTTTATGTGCTAGTAGGCTATCAGATGATTGTAGAAGTGATATCATTCCTCTTTTCCTGTTGGCATATTTGTAAATAAATTTACAGCAGTTCCTGAAGTAGCTCCTGTGCCTGATACTTCTTTCTGTAATAGAATTGTTCCATCCATCTATTTTCATTTCATTCAGCTCAAGCTTACTTTTTTTTAGTCCTGCTATTAATGCTTTTTTTTATACTCTTCATTTATACATTTATAATCGTTTACTTCCTGACAACAATAGATTTGGTATGTCTTCTATGCCCAGCATATCCTGGACTTGAAAAGCAAGAAAAGTCAAACTATCATTAATCGGGACTGGAAAGACAGTGTAGTAGAAACCTCAGCTCTAGATATGTGAGTAGCTGTTTCAATAAAAGACATGAGTCTGTGGAAAATTGTTCACCTCTTTGATGTCCCCTTATGTAATCACTTTGAGAAGTACAGGATTCTACCAAATAGAAAATGCTGGATGGCTTAAAGGGAAGTTGGTGTCCTGAGCCGCTGGCATTAGAGTTACAGATGATGTGATCCCAGGATGTCTCCTTCTGATGCTCCCCCAAATGCAGGCCCTCCTTCAAATGCACCGTCACCCTCTACGTATATCTATATGATGATTCTGGTATGTTCTACACTGTGTTGATTTATTGTCTGTGTTATTCACAATTACATATCAGTATGTGCCCTGTGTGGAGTATATATTCAAAATGCTTAATGAATATATTACTTAATTTTGAAATACTGAGAATCACTGAACACAGCTATAATTTGTGAACATAGGAGAGTATCTTTTTTCATATACAGACTCATGTGATAAAATTTTTGAAAATATACTTTGGTGGGGCGCCTGGGTGGCTCAGTGGGTTAAAACCTCTGCCTTCGGCTCAGGTCATGATCTCAGGGTCCTGGGATCCAGCCCTGCATCAAGCTCTCTGCTCAGCAGGGAGCCTGCTTCCCCCTCTCTCTCTGCCTGCCTCTCTGCCTACTTGTGATCTCTCTGTCAAATAAATAAATAAAATCTTTAAAAAAAAAAGATGTTTGTTTCCAGGTTCTTTGAATCAATAAACAACCGTAAGTTCATCAAGTGCAAGGCAAGTTGTACTTGCCTACTCTGTGCCTAGTACACAGGCGAGGAATGTTGTTTGTGTGAATACATGGTTTCCCACTTTGGGGCAAGGTGATCAGCTGTGGACTGTGCTTCTAATACAACTGAAAGGATGAGCTCTGAAGAAATTTTGTGTTAAACAGAGCTGCCAACATCCATGTTTTTATGACCTGTCAATAGCATATTATTTTTTTAAATGACTGAGGCTTGAAGAGTAAGAGAAACTGACCTATCAACCTAAAATGATAATTGAAGCAAAACATGACCAGCTGTTTGGCTAGTCAATAAACACAGATGAGGAAACGGTGTTCAGTTAAAGCCTCAAAGACTATGACACCAGCTGTTCTGGATTTCCCTCTTCCATGCTCAGTGACTTTTTGTTTAGAGTTTTATTTCTTCTTGCTTATTTTTTCAATTCACAGTCTAAAATGCCCATGCTAAGCCATTCTTACATATTCTCCCAATTCCCAATAGAAACAAACCAAATATTACTTAGAAATGTTGACTATGCTTTGTCATTTACATAACAAATGCATTGAGAACAATGAAGGATGCAAACATTCTTAATAGACACACAAAGAAGTTTATGACATTCTTGAAAAAAGTGGTCAATTCATGAGAGAGCCCAATGTTCCTAGTTGTGTATTGCTAAATCTGTCCCTCAAAAACTCTCAGCTTCCATTTATTCATCCATTCATTCATTCATTCATTCATTCACTTATCTATTTATTTATTACACATTTCATAAGACAAATATGTGTTTCAGGTGTGTTTTTGATCTAATTCATTATTCTTGTTCAAGATAGCATTAGATCCTAGAACATTCAGTGGGATGTTGTTAAATCACAAAGTCAGTATCTACTTTATACAGATGTTGTTCTTAATTTATGTGAAGCAAAAGGGAAATGTCTACACATATATTACACTGTGTAAATATAAGCATATAATGGCTCAGACGTTTTCCTTTGTCTCCTTTCTTTTTAGAAACATCACAGACACACAGACACACACACAGGAAGTCCCCTAGAAATAAGTAATTTTTTATAACTTTGAGAAAAAGTGTTTGGAATCCAGAATCCTTGCTTTTCTATCCTCCTTACAATCTGTGCAGCTTGTGAAATGTTACTAATTCTACACTCTTAGGGAAAAAACAAAGAACAATGAAAATCCTTGACAAAGCTGCTGGAGATCATTAAGAAAAAAATGTTACAATGGAAGGAACAAACAGTGTATATGTACACAAGCCCGTGTACTGATGAAAGAGGGAAAAATTATACTATGGCTTCCTCTCGGCCATAGTGACATATTTTAGCTTGATATCTGTCTAAACTTTTTGGTGAAAATATTGTAGGAGAGACTATTGAGAGTGAAAAACAATTTATGAAAGTAATTTCTCTTCCCCTAAAAATAAAGGGCATTAAATCTGAAATTATTTATCCACTGAATAAATGCCTTAAACAGTTTTCAAGGTATGCCATAATATAAACAGTTAGCCATCAGAAACTATCATTTTCACTTAAAGATAACAAAAGAAGAATTATAGTCAATTATATGTGTCTTATCAGGTTGCAAAGAGTGAATAACATTACAAAATGCATCTGAAAATAGCTAATTAAATTAAACAGTGCACGAAAGTTTTGGTCTTTGATCACATAATTTGCTCCATATTTTCTATCTTTGTTTATAACAACATATATGTTTGAGCCAAGATTCCAGAAGACTTTGGGATATAGTTGAATAATATTATGTATATTTTTATGATATATTTACCTTTTGCAAAGTTGAAAGCAGTTGATTTATGTCACATTTTTGAAATTCAGTTCAAATAGATCTAAGAAATGAAACGAAGTAATAGAGATGTGTTTATACATCTGTTCACCAAACCAACATTTAGTGAGCACCCACAGTGTACCAAGCCCTGGGAAAGACAGTGGGTACCGAGGAATGGCAAGATAGAAATGGGCCCACCCTCACAGACATTACTCTCTCGTAATAATAACTTACATTTCTATTGTGCTTTCACACCATGTAAAGTATTTTTACAACCATTTGTATTATCTACTCCTATCCTTGAAGATAGGTGTTATTGTTTCTAGCATATAAATGAGATTATTGAAACTTGGACATTTTAAGACTGGGAGGTTCAGAAATAACCACAAATACACATACAGGATATTCAATCACAAAAACAGCCATTTGTGGGGCGCCTGGGTGGCTCAGCGGGTTAAAGCCTCTGCCTTCAGCTCAGGTCATGATTCCAGGGTCCTGGGATCGAGCCCCACATCCGGCTCTCTGCTCAGCGGGGAACCTTCTCCCCCCCCACCCCCCACCCCCCGCCCCATGCCTGCCTTTCTGCCTACTTGTGATCTCTCTCTCTGTCAAATAAATAAACAAAATCTTAAAAAAAAAAAATAACCATTTGTATTTTATAGCATTTAATGGTTTTTTTTTTCCTAGTAAGAATTCAATGAGGAGACAAGAAACAGAGAGTAAATCTAAAGGGGGATGTTTAAAGAATCATTAGCTATAACAGGAAATAAGAGTAATGCGATTGGGTACAAAGGCCTAAATAGAATTCTAAGGAATGTGCAAAAAGCAGATTACAGGGAGCAGCTATGACCTCTAGGGAAACACCAAGCACCCAAGGAAGAACCAAATATGGAAAAGGATCCCTAACCTGTAAGTCTGAAATTCAGACTGCACTGGAGAGGGCGTTACTGTGCCCACTGGATGGCGGACAAATTCACTGAGGGGCTCCACTGAAAAACTGACCAGGAAATCGCCTTCTTGGGTGCTAAGAGAGGTCCCATGGAGAGGTGCCATGTGCTGTTGGCCACAGAGCACTACAAGAGCCTGCCAGTAGAGAGGATGTGTAGAAACCAAGAACAGTTTCTCCTCCAGGATCCCTCCAGGGTCCTCCACTGATGAAACTTACTCTCTTTCCAGCTGGCAAGGGAGAAATGTTCCAGTATCTCAAGCAGAGCCCGCAGAGGGTAGATCTGCAGCTTAGAGGAATAGAATGATTAATGGCACACTGGTATAGCAAAAATATTTAGATGAATTATATCACATCATTTATTTGATACAACTACACTATGGGGATATCTATTTTATTCTTAGATCATGGGTGAAGTCATTTAAAAACATTTTATGAATTATTTCTAAAAATATTATTTCTAAAAGATAAAGAATTTTGATCTTAAATGTTTTGTCCATTATTGTAGAGAACAAAACTTACAACCTGGCAATTGAAAGCATTGAATTTGGCACCAGACTGTTTGGGTCTAATTTCTGACTGTTTGGGTTTAATTGCTGACTGTTCAGTAAAGTACACTGGGAAAAATATTTAACCTCCCTGTATCTCTGTTTCTTCATTCAAAAATAAAAACAACTATAAAAGCAAAAAGAGGGCCTTTTTTCATATATTTCTTATGAATATATTGGAGGATGTTTGAAATGTGTTGGAATTTAGTTGACTTATACATACACATACTTACATATACTTCCTTATACTTACACATACTTATTTATAGACTGCTGTTATTATCATATATTATATACTTCTTCCATTAAAAAATCTGAAATATCTAGGATAGAGAATAAAAATCTACAAGCATCCTGGAAAGAAAAATCAGTCATACACAAAGCAACAAAAGTTAGCTGCCCAGAGTATTTCTCCAACCTATAAAAATGCTAGAAAATAGTGGAATGACATGTGCAGGTTTGGCGGAGAGAAGATTGTTAATAAATAATCCTATAAACAATCCAGTTGTTTCTTATGTATATAGACAACAGAAAAACAAGACATAAAAATATCTTGCCCAAAAAGTTCATCTACTTATAAATACATATTGTCTGATGGCAAATGACAGCATGTTTCTTATTTGAAAAAATGTAAAGGGTGTTTATTGTTTGGTTCTTGTTATAAATCCACTATGTGGTTTTCTATTAAGAGATAGAGAAAATTTAAAGAAAATAAAAAATGATTGATATTCCTACTTAGTGAGAAACAGGTGTTTTTCCTCCTAGTTTTTTGCTTCTGTATGCGTGTGAGCATACAGAAATACTCATTTTTTAAAAATGGTGTGCTGCTAAATGTGTTGTAGTATTCTACATTCTACTAGATATGTGGTGGTATTTGATTGTGCTTCTACTTTTGGAGTATTTAAAATACATAATTTTGTTATCTATGAATGATAATTGTACTTCCTTTTTCATGATTATGTCTCATATTTCTTTTTCTTGTCCTATTATACTGGCAGAACCCTCCAGTATGATGCCAAAATAAGGGAGCAAGAGAAGACATTTTTGTCTTTTTGTCTTCTTCTTCTTTTTTTTTTTTTTTTTCAAGTAAGCTCTACACCTGGCTCAGGGGTTAAACTCATGACCCTGCCATCAAAAGTCACATGCTGTACTAACTAAGACAGCCAGATGCTCCCATATCATTCTTATTAAAGATAAAGCACTCACTTTATATCATTAAGCGTGCTGTTAGCTGTAGGATTCTCTGCACATGCTGTTTGCAAAGTTTAAAGTTTCCTTTATTCTTAGTCAAAAGTTTTTAGTCATGAATAGGTGTTGAATATTTTCAAGTATGTTTCTTCAGTTATTTTTTTTAAAGATTTTATTTATTTACTTGACAGGGAGAGAGAAGGAGAGGGAGCACAAGCAGGGAGAGCAACAGGCAGAGGGAGAGGGAAAAGCAGGCACCCCGCAGAGCAGGCAGCCTGATGCAGATTCTCTCCCATGACCTGAGCCCAAGGCAGATGCTTAACCTGCTGAGCCACCCAGGCACTCCTGTTTCTTCACTTATTGAAATGATAAATAATTTAAAATTGTTTTAATATTTAATTATGGTGAATGACTTTATTCAGTTTGGGGACAGAAATGGATTTGCATCATTATTCAGTAAAAACTAATACTGGGTATATAATACTCCTATTTGTATAAAAATGAAAAGTATGGTTTTACATATAGAAATATGTATACATATATTTTATGCACGTATAAACACATACGTGTGCTTTTATATACAGAGAACATTTCAGGATACATAAAAAATTTAACAGCAATCTGTTTTGCATATGAAAAAAGCATTGTGAGTCTGGGCTAGGAGAAGGTTTTTATTTTAAGCATACTCTTATGCTGTGTGAAATGTTGACTATATATAACTTTGAAAAATCATACTTCTATTTCTTATTGTTATTTGTTGCATTTACACTTAAGCATTTTATTAGCTTGGAATATGTTTTGAAGTATAAGATGAGCCTTTGAAATTATTTTTCCCCTTAATTATTTAGTTGAGTTTCCAAACTCTGGGGGAAAAAAAACAACAACCATTTTTTTACATTTACTAAGCACTGTTGTTTAATTCAGAATGATTATTTTTATTCCAATAAAAGGAAAGTTGATTTCAATGGTAATTTCACTACATTTTAATTCATGTAGCTTTGTAAATTATAATTTTTGTTAGAGTTAATATGCTATATTGGTTTATCAAGTCCTTTGCCTCATTATTTTTGTTTCTTTTTGTATTTTGATGAAATTTAAAATTTGGTCAGCACCTTAAGGTGCTTACCCTGACTACTCAAATTAAAGTATTCACTTTTCCTTTTTGTACCACGAATTTCTTCTCCTTCATAAACTTATCCCATTTTATATATATTTCTGTATTTATTTGGGCCCATGAATAAGAAACATTCTCATGGGCCCAAATGTTATATGTTACCTTATTAACACTGTATCTAGCACAGAACTTGACATACAGGTGCTCCATAAATATTTGATGACTTATTTGCCCAATGAATGAATGTATGAATGTTTAAATCCATCAAACTCCAAAAAAAAAAATCAACTCAGTTTTATTTCCCTTGCTTTTCTTCACTTTCCACATTTACAGAATCTATTTTAATTTGTGATTAGAACCCTGAATTATCAATTATTAAGATAAGATAAATGTCATGAATATCTATAATATATTCTTTTCCATATACATTTTAAAGGTTTTTTTTGCATTTACACTCAGTTTTGCAACCACATTTATAATATTAGTTTGGTTTTAATTCAAATAATAAGCCTTTTTATAAAATAAATTTCCTATTCTTCTATTCTTAATTTGGAACCATCTTTTGCATTCAGATGCAAAAGGCATAGTATCTTAGTTTCCTCCCCAGTGAGGATATATCAATCATTTTCTTTATCTAAGAATTTTTTCACATGTTGAAAAATATGAGTCTAATCCCTCATACATAAATAATAGAATCTTGTCTATAAAGAGACTTCTTCATTCAAATTTATGCCCATCATGAAAAAAAACAAAAGTAAAACACCTTATACAGAATATTCTACTCTATCCCAGATACAATGTCTTGGTGAAGAACTTTGAGACCAGCCTGTCTTTTTTATTATTTGTTATATTTTTATCTTTAAAATTCAAAAATTTATAAGGGCACATCCAGGTATCTTGATGTTCCTTTGGTTTTGTCCTCTCAGATTCTTCTTCAGCTTGAAAACTTCTCTTTTAAGTTTAATTTTATATGTCCTTGCTCTTTTTCCCTTTCTTCCTTTGAAGCAGTTATGTTCCTTTGATCATATCTCTATCCTTCATATCCATCATTATTTAGGTCATCGTTCTCATCTTTTGATTTTGTTCCTGTGTTACAGAAAGATTTCTCAGGTCTTTCCCCACTCCATTGATGGAATTTATTTTTTTCATAAGTGCTCATTACTATCTCAAATTCTATTTTAATTTTCTCTTAAATTTTATATCTTCTTGCAACCTATTTTAGCCTTTTTTCCCCTTTATTTTATTTTATCTTATTCACTCTTTAATAACACCTATAACCGTTCTGTAGAAGCTTCTCTTCCTGAATCTTTTTGCACACATCAAGAAATATAACATGTAAATTTTCAGCTATTTAAAAAATGAACTAATTTTAAAAGCTATGTTATCGGGGCGCCTGGGTGGCTCAGTGAGTTAAAGCCTATGCCTTCGGCTCCATTCATGATTGCAGGGTCCTGGGATCGAGCCCCACATTGGGCTCTCCACTCAGGGGGGAGCTTGCTTCCTCCTCTCTCTCTCTGCCTACTTGTAATCTCTATCTGTCAAATAAATAATAAAAAATCTAAAAAAAAAAAAAGCTATGTTATCGGTTTGCCTCATCAATTCAGTACCCCTTACCATCCTCCAGCAGTGCTTCTTTATGATATCTTGACTTATTTACTTTACTTGCATTATGTTGAGAATGATTCAAGTGTGGCATTTCTTTCAGATAAGGCAGGCAATTTTTTTCCTTTTTTTTTAATTCTACCATCACTGAACACTTGGCTCTTATAATTTCTCTCAATTTAAAAAATTTTTTTTTCTTCTGAACTACATCTGAAGTCTTTAATTTTTGGTTCTATCCAAATTTGCTGAATAGAGCTTGAAACTTCTAACCCATACCTTACAAGATTAATTTAGGTTGTCAGATACAACATGTAAACTATCTTTTGTATAGTATGAAGCATTAAAAATTATACAGAGTTCCACCATGTGTCTCTAAAGTGCTTCCTTAAGAACCTTAGGGCCCACTTCATCTTCTCCCTTCTGTTCTGAGAGATGAGGTACATGGCTGAATACATACTGAGAGTGGTAGGAGTGGAGATGAGTTAGGACTAGAGCTTGGGTGGGTCCCAATGGTATTTCACGTGGTACTGAGGGAAGACCTCATAGTTTGGGTCCTAGTAACATGAGTCAAAGTCTTTTTCTGTTATTTGGGAAAGCTCTGTGTCCCCTTCTGATTCAGAGGGTGCTCAGTGCAATGTGTCATCCAAAAGAGATTCATGTTTGTTCTCAGTGATAATCATTATTGGAAATTCTGTAAAAATTTCAGCATATTTTCTCCTCCTCCCCTTTCTCCTCTTCTTTCCTTCCTCTTCCTCATTTTCTTCTTTGTGTTCATCTCTCTTATACAAACAAAAAACATACAAATTCTCTCTCTCATTATTAGCAATTCATTCTATTTTATGCTGCTTTTTCCTACTTATTTTCTTATTCTATTTTATTAAAATTTAATAAGAAGTCTATCAGGAATGTATAGTACTCTGTCCATTTTTTTAATCAGGTAGTTCCCTAATTATAACTTACTTCTCTTTTTTTTCTGGATCAAATTTCATAGGTTCCCTGGAGTTCTTTAATTCACTCCAGTCTCTGTTATAAGGGACAGGTTTAATCCAAATTATATTTAAACAATAGGAGTTATCCACACACTGAAGTACTTTGGAAAGAACTTTTTTTCTTTTTTCTTTTTTATGCTGGAAGCCAAGTCACTGGAAATCTCCCTACATGCGGACACCAATGGTGATTCAAGAGAGTCCATGTTTGGCTTATTGTTGGGTGATTCCACGTCCCTATTTTCCCTGGACTGTCCTAGACTGTGCTAGGTTGATTATTAATAGGGTTCCTTTCACTTGCACAACCACCCTGGTTTGCATGACAAATCATATGATCACCCTACATAAGATTATGAGATATGATTTAAATATGAGTCTATATGCCTGAAGGCTTTATTCATGTATCCTTAACATCATGTCACAGTTTTAACAGAATTACACTTGAGCAGGTGAAAATTACAGTTAATTAAATTCAACTACAATTCAGTTACTAGTACCCTTAATTCTGTTTTCGTGACAACTGAATGGGTTATATCCCTAACAGTGTCCAAAGCATATTGCTCAACCCTACCTGGGGGGCTCAGATAATAATGTAGAATTTGAATATTTACATATTCAATTTCTTTAATTCTAAAAACTCTAAAATTTTTGTTCTTCAAAAAATCTTAGATTGACCCCATTGGTCTAGGGATTCCATCTCAGATGACTGAAATTTAGTTGTCCCAAATTTAAAGCCCTCACTCATCCATTCATCTTGTCTCTAGAGTGTCCACTCATCATTCACTTTGTTACCATGTAAAAGAAAGGCCTTATCAGAGCCTATATACTATAGATCTACCCTATGCCTAACCATAGGATTCATTAATATGTAAAAGAGGTGATCCCTTTCAAAGTATATCATCCAGCATACATAATAGTGATTGGATGGAACTTTTTTAGATTAAGGTCAGGATATATAATATATCCCAAATAATTCAAACATTTAGAAGCAACAGAATTGAGTCCAGTCCCCATTTTTGCTGATGATCAACTTTTGTCTTTGAAAAGTTTAACTTCACTCGTCCTCAATTTCTTCATATGAAATGGGGATAACACCAACTTTTTGGGATTACTGTGACCAAAAGAGAGAACAAATGTAAATCACTTAAATCCCTGGCAGAACTCTTGTATAGATATAATTGTTAAGGGAAAATTAAAAAAAAAAGGAATATTCACTAGCTTTTCTTGGAAAGCTTTAATATTAATGAACAAGAAAAGAAAGTAAACCAAATGAATTCTGAGATGATGTCTATATTTTATGTCAAGGAGAATAGGCTTTCGCCACAAATGGTAGTACTAGCAAAAGTAGAAAAGGGAACAAATTCAAGATGACTGATGACCTAATAAAGAAGCACATAGAATTTTGAAATCCCTTAAGAGCAGATATGTCTTATTTCAGGTTATCAAGAACACCTACAAATGCAGACACATGAGTAGACCTAAACTCATATATGAGTTTCCCCTCAGAGGGAGGTCTTTAGGAGTAGCCTGACTTTATATATGTTAGAGGCTCTCTTCTGTTCAATATCTTTTATCACAGACTTAGATAAGACATATATTGCAACCTGTGAAAAGACCAACAGTACTGGATGGCAGAGGCAAGCTGTAATAAGGGGGTGGCATTATTGCACTTCACTTAGGCATAAACTAAACAAATATAAGAAACTGTAGATGTGACTTTTAGTAACATATGCAAAAAAGACCTAGATTTTAATGGACTGTAGCTGTATGATCCAACAGTCTTATATTGCTGCAGAAAATCTGGTGAGCACTTTTTGATATTCAGTATAAAATATCCAAATCAAATTTTTCTATTCCTTAACCATCTGTTTTCCAAATCTCTAATCTTGTCTTTTGCTGCCTCCAATCTACTGTTAAAATTTCCATTGAGTTCTTAATTTCTGATAATTGTATTTTTTTAATTCCAGAATGTCCGTCTCAATATCACTTTGGAATTTTAACTTTATTATAAAATTGTCCATATCTTCATATATTTCTTTAAGATTTTATTTATTTATTTATTTGACAGACAGAGATCACAAGTAGGCAAGAGAGGCAGGCAGAGACAGAGGGGGAAGCAGGCTCCCTGCTGAGCAGAGAGCCCGGTGCAGGGCTCAATCCCAGGACTCTGGGATCATGACCTGAGCCAAAAAAAGAGGCTTTAACCCACTGAGCCACCCAAGCACCTCAATACCTTCATATGTCTTGTATGTTATTTCCTATATTTTCTAAAATGTATCCATCATTATTATTTTGAAGTTTTTATCTGCAAACTCAAATATCTACAACATCTGCTTCTTTTCCATTTTTTTTTTCTTCTCTGTTACTAGTGAAGTGTTCTCTTTGTATGCTTACCCTGTTTTTTTAATTGAAAATCAGACACTGTGTTTCCAAAAACAAAAATGAAAAATTTTGGGGTGCCTGGGTGGCTCAGTGGTTGAGGCCTTGGCCTTCAGCTCAGGTCATGATCCCAGGGTCCTGGAATCGAGCCCCGCATCGGGCTATCTGCTCTGCGGGGAGCCTGCTTCCTCCTCTCTCTCTGCCTGCTTCTCTGCTTACTTGTGATCTCTGTCTGTCAGATAGATGAGTAAAAATCTTAAAAAAAAATTTAAAAAAGAAAAAAAAAGAAAAATTTCCAGATGATATTATTATATTATTATTGTTATATTATTATTTCCAGATTATATTATTTTCATCAGAGAGGTTCAGCCTTTCCTCTGCTAGGCTGATAGAGTGGAGGGGGGACGAGGCTGACTACCTTAATTTAGGGTTCATTGAGAATATGTCAGATCCTATTTTTGTTCTACCTTTCAGAAGTCTTCAGCTTGGATATTTAGCCTCACACCCTGCGAAGCTTCAGAATTTGATAAATGTCTTGAGGGGGAGACTGGTTGTGTATGAGTATACGCAAGCCACCAATTTTATCACCCTAAGCCAGATCAAGTTCCAAAATCTTTGCTATTTCATCCCCTATCTTCCAGTAAGAATCCTCATTCCTCCTCTAGCTAATTCCATACTATTAAGCACCTGCAGGGACAAAGCAGTTATTTTTGCAGATTACTTTAGTCATTTCTTTCCTTTGAGGTCTTTGAACTGTCTTGTTCTCCTAGTAGATCTTGTTTCTGAAGTAACATGAACAAGTGGACTATTCCTTTTTTTTTTTTTTCTGTATTTGGGTTTATGATGATACATGCTATCCCGTGAAATGTTGGAATTTAGCAAATATTTTGGACAGAAAACCAAATTTGAGGTCCCACTACTCTCCTATTTTGTCATTCCAGTCTGATGGAACTGCCAAAAGTTGTGTTTTCTTGTTCCCCAGCAGCAGTGCTTTTCCTGGCTGAGCGTGGATTCTCAGTCTCTAACTGCATACAGATCAACAAATAACCTCCAGGGGTAGCCTCAAATCCTCCGCTCACATTCAGAGTTCTTGCCTTTCTTGAATTGTACTCCCTTTGGTCCTTATTGTTTGGCTGATCCCTGATGATACATACATATGTGTATGTATATATATGTATACATGTACGTATATATGCATGCGTGTACACACACACATAATTGATCCAGCTTTTAAAATTAGTCTCAGTGAGGGCATTGGTCTGATCCTAAGAAGCAACAGTCTATGTAGGTTTCAGCTGAGTACCAAACAGCTTGTAACAGATATAGGCATCAGGCACTGTGAAGATAATTTAAAGTACTTTTGTGTATTGGACAGGGAGCAAATGTTCCACTTAAACTTTCTAAAATTTTTGATACAAGGAATCACCTTATGGATCTTTCTACCTGTCTATTCATCATCTATCCATCTATCTTATAATCCATCTACCCATTTATCCATCCACCTACCCACCTATCAGATGAAGAATGAAAATCAGTGTCTGAAACAACTAAAATAATAAATGGTAAGGAAATCTAGGTGCTAATGTTTTCATTGTCTTCATGACTAAAATGAGTAAACCAAATTGTATGATAGCTAATCAGTTCTGTAACTGCAAACTTTTGCTTAATCTTAGGTCAGTTAATTTATACATGCTACTATAGAGCTGACATTTACTTCTCTTAATCCATTTCCAGTTATATTATGATGTTCAACCAAGTTTTCTTTTCCTATATGGTTTTTTTTTCCTTTTAGCAACGTATAATCATTGAATTTTTGGATAATTATAAACATTGGAAAATTTATAATGAGAAAAAATATGAAAATAAAATTTTATTTATGTATATGTATTTAAATTGAATATATTTCCTTCCTGAAAGAGTAAAAACAGGAGGTTTGAAGAAAGGTTATCTTAAGTGAAATTAAAGAACCAGTTGAAGAAATCTAACACACAGTGGAATGAGAAAGCAGGTAGTTTTGAATAAGAAGAGAAAATGAAGGAGCTATCAGTCATATCTTTGAGTAATTGACAATATGTAGAAAGAATAAAACCACTATAAACATCATTAGCATCTGTATGCAAATATAAGAGTAAAGTTGACTGCGTACACATTATAGGATCGATCTTCATAATTTCAATCAACTACTGTGATTTTAGATCTAGTGCCATTTTAAATATATAGCAAGATAACATAACAATAATCACTTTAAAATAAACATTTTGTCCTAGATTTAGACTGAACTGAAAATTTTACATATATTATTTTATTCTATTTACAGTTTATTTTTTTTTTTAATTTAAGATAGAGCACGAATGGCAAGGAAGAGCAGACGGGGAACCAGTCTTCCCACTGAGAAGGGAGCCTGACCCGATGCAGGGCTGGATCCCAGGACCCCTGGATCATGACCTGAGCCAATGATGCTTAGCCAAATGAGCCACCAGGCTTCCCTATATATTACAGCAACCATTTAAAGTAGTTAAACTTAGTCATGTTTAATCGCAGATGAGTGAAGTGAAGCTTAGAGAACATAGGAAACTTGCCAATCCAAGAGGTTAGTTCATATCAAAGCTGTGTTGAAATCCTGTGATCTCAATCAACATTGTCTCTAGAATCTTCTGAAACGTGCTATATAGGCACTAAGGCATTGCCACTAGCCACAAGTGGCAATTGAGTACTTAAAATGTAGCAAATGCCACAATGAGGAACTGAATTTTTAACTTTACTTAAGTGTAATCAATTAAAATTTAAATGGCCACAAGTGGCTACCACACTCGACAGCACAGTCTAAAATAATTAGACTATACTGGCTCCTGGCCCTGAAAGATCTCGTCGAGTGTACAGGAACACCATCTTAGAAAGTTTTTCTTTGGAGTTGATCAGCCGGGATATCACTCCTTGACCTACTTTTAAAAGAATTCAATATTGTGTATGGAAAAATGTAATTTTACTGGTCTTTCTTAGTAAGTGATATGGGAGAGAGCTCGCTTGTAAACATTTTGTACAAAAGAGAGTATATACATATGTCAAGTCTTTTCTTAAGTCAAAGGGCAATTTCCTTGTTCCTTATTTGGGTTTGCTGTGAGGCCATAAGTATACACACCTAACACTGCATAAAGAAAATAATACAAGAGAGGAAAGATAGAGAAAGCTGGTTGTTTTTTATTTACTTAGGATGTATTAGGTCTTGGCATTGTGGAGCTAAATAGCAATTCTTGGGGAGTTCTACCTTCTTCTACGTCAGGTCATGCTAAGTAAGTAGGGTGGCAGCACAGGACATTTAATATTATGACCCCAGGAGCATGTGAGGTGACTCTTTTCCCTGACTGCTCTTCCTCATGCCAAATAATTTTAAGCTAGAATGCCTTCTTAACCCCTTCTTTCCTCACTTTTTTAACCAAAGAGCTCTTTCTTTACTTCAATAAACACTACAATAGTGTTATCTTTGCATGTGAAGCCTCAAAAAGCGAACATTTTCCATACCTAATCACATTTTCTAAATAAAAATAATGCTTCCTCTTTCTGAGAATCCAAATTCCACTGGGATATATTAGAACTTTTTCTACATGGTTTATCTTCGTACTCTTGACTCTTAAAAGATTGAAGTTTTTCAAAGAGATAGGAGTAATTCAAGGCCTTTAAACCCTGTTTTCCTTATCAGTGCTGGTTGTCGTTTAGGCTTCCTTTCGAAGTTGAGAGCTGGCTCTTTGGTCATGGCTTTAGAAGGGGTTTGATTGACTGCACATGTGTTAAAGCCATGCATACATTACTGAGGACTCTGTGAGGCAGAATGCCCTCAGACGCACACTTCTGAAAAGAGTGGTTGACTCAGGCCCCACCTATACAGAGCTCAGTTCCTAAAAATAGGGGCCAAGTTGCACCCTTTAGACACAGGGCTAAAATAAATTCAGCCGTTCCATCGACTTGCTTGACAGACCCTTCAGTGGAGCCGGCCTCCACTCCGATTGTTTTCAGGGGACTGGGAAATTTGCTGTACATGAAACCAGGGAGGAAGCTCACCAGTGAAGAACTGTAAAGATATATGACATTTTCACTGACTCGGAGTTAGGTCTCACTTTTACAGAAGGTATGTGTGATGATCGTCTTTGAGACATATCCGCTTCCGGGGTGTAACGTGTTCTTACTGATTGCTTGAGATCAGTGAAGACCATAGGTCAAATTGTAATTGTTGTAAAAGAAAATATCCAATCAGATTTTGTGTTTAAGATAATATTTGGTATTACTTTATATTATGAAATGTAAAGCTTTGTATATTAATCTCTGCCAGATAGCATGTTTCATGTTCAGTGTTGAAAAATAATGAAACAGACTCTAAGCTAGAAAGTCGTGAGTGAAAATTATACTTCAGCTTATAGCTAAAAGAGAAAACTGAAAAAATTAGTGTATCTTCTATGACCATAAATTAATAAAATATACAATGAATATAGTAAAAAATATATAAATTGTGTTACTTGGAATTTGGAAAGGAGGAGTTTAAAATATCTTCAACTGTCGCAACTTGCTCAGAAAAATGTATTGAAAATGATTCTTTCTCCAGCCTTAGTTTGATTTTGTACTTCTTGCCCCAGCCAGTCTCATCTCCTTTGGGAGTATTACTGGAGTAAGGATTAAAGAATCAGGTTCTTAGATGTTTTGCAGAATTAAGAAAATCACTGCCAGTTGGATCTGCCAGCCCTAATTATAGTAACTACAAACTTAAAGAGAGAAGACTGAGATTTTACTTTAAAGGTATCATGGCCTATATACTGTTTCAAATGGATTTTTTCTGTCTTCGATTGCCTGTGAACACTTTAATTTGATCTTGTTGTGCCTGAAGTGTTTGGATGTTAGAGGCTGAAGTGATTTGGGACAGGCATTATAACAGAATATCTTAAGACACCAACTAAAAGCAAGGACACTTTAAGATTACATAATATAGGGTTTAAATATAGCCAGCTGGTGCTGAACTGAAAGATAGTTATTTTTACCAGAGCTCCATTTGGTCACTGACGAGCTGTAGGTTGTTTAAATTATTTTAAAATTTCACGTGCAGAATGCCAAAGGACGAGTAAAATATTTACCTCAGCTACATTCAGAGCCATGAATTTTAATATGAAAGAGCACCTGTTTTGAATTTTGAAGATATTACCATTGAGTGGCAAAATATTGGATCAGAAAGGAGGGAATTTTGAATTCTATGCTTAAATATTTCCTACTGCTCTGCCTAATCTTTGAATATTTTACCTCCTTACTATTAACATGTAAATGCACAACAAGTCCCAGTTTTTAAATTCAGCATTTTGGATGTCTGCAAATATGGCAAAATGCCCGGTGTTTGGGGAAAAACGTACTCCAGAGTAAATGTTTCTGCTTTCATACGATGTTGGGCATCTTTAAGAAACTACTTCCTTCCACCTCCTGAAAAATAAAAGTAAGATTCTCTAATGATCATGGAGGGTTTTACTTCAAAAGATGCGCATGTAAAAATGTCAGCCCAGGCCTCAAGTCTTCTGTGAATACAGAGGAAGAGAGGGTTGGTCCCCTTTCCTTTGGTTTATTTTTGGGTAAAAAGCCCACAGAGCTCATAGATCATTTCCAGTTGTCTACCATTGAGAGCTATCACTAGTCAGCCAGCTCCCTTGTTCTGTCTCTCAAATTTACCACAACTGAACAACTTATGTACATCAGTATTCTTTTTACCCACTTGGTAAAATATTACTTATGATGAGGTGATTTGGAGTTGGGCTTTCCTGATAATCTTGGTCCTGGAAACTATTTCCTCTCCTCTCTGTTTCTCTCTGTCTTTGCCTCACAAAGACACACAATTCTGGACCCCAAGAGACCATTTTGTAAGACTTGATTCACAGATGGGAGTTATGTCTAGATTCAGTAATTTATGGAGCAGGGCAGACAATAAATGGTTGGCAGTGTAATTCCAACATTTTTGATTGAACAGTCTGTGGGGGACAGAGCCTAATTGATGATTGCTTTATTTTTTAAATTTTACTAAGCATGTAAGTTTGCTCATCTTCTGTGTTAGATGAGCATCCCATCCCCTTTCCCCATCCCCCACTGTCTTCTCATTGGCACATGCTTTTTCAATACTTTTTTTTTGGCAGACCTTCAAGTAGATTTGTCTTCTCCATTTTTCTAATTGTATGTAGGATATATCCTGCTGCCTGGTGAACTGAACACTTTAGCTATATCTGACTGTTCAAAAGCAAGTATTACCAACTTGCTCTAGGCATACACACAATTTAAAATAAACATAATACTCAAATTTATTTTGGGAAATTTCTCTGTTTGTAAAACATCCAATAGCATCTTCCTAAAGAATCTGAATATATCAGATGTGTATTTCTAAATGCATTAACTTGGTAGTTACTACCATTGAAAACCTAAAAAAAAAAAAATCATATCACCATTAATTTTACAAGCAAAGTCTAGCATTATAAATGGTTCCCAAACACATTCTTCATTTAAAGTTCAGTAAATGTGGACTGAATATAAACTAATGTTTGAATATCATTTACTGGGGCGCCTGGGTGGCTCAGTAGTTGGGCGTCTGCCTTCAGCTTAGGTCATGATCCCAGGGTCCTGGGTTCAAGCCCCACATCAGGCTCTCTGCCCTTCAGGAAGCCTGGTCCTCCTGTTTCTGCTCTTTCTCTCTGTGTCAAATAAATAAGTAAATAGAATCTGAATATCATTTACTTTAATTTTTTAACTCATAGGAACTTTATTGCATTGAAATAAAATGTAGGTAGAATTGATATTATAAAGAGACTGGGTTTTTTAACTATATAAATTTTAAT
Organism: Mellivora capensis; assembly: GCA_004024625.1. Taxonomy (NCBI): domain Eukaryota; kingdom Metazoa; phylum Chordata; class Mammalia; order Carnivora; family Mustelidae; genus Mellivora; species Mellivora capensis. The sequence continues at coordinate 42,226 of PISX010008254.1, read as the reverse complement.
AAGTAGAGTCACATTTCCCCATTGAATTGCATTTAACTTCATGGGTGCTTTATCACTATCTCTGTTGTTGATGATAATTTTGTTTGTTTGTTTGTAGTCAATACTGTCCTAATAATTTAGCTTTACCTTATCTAGCTGGTAAGCCTGTCAAATAATTTGTGGTTCATAGGTAACATAGTAAATGAGTGCTCCAGGGAAACAATGAAAAATCTTTTCATAAAAACTAGGGGTCACCTTTTAATGTACCTGTTTTATAAGTTAGAATTTTTGACTGTCCACACAAGGGTTTTATTGCTAAATTGGAATATTTCTGGGAAAGAGACAAGAATAAAGTGAGTTTGTTCACGTTATTAAAGGTTGTCAACTCCAGCTAAAAGTGCTATTTAAAATTCACTGGGTCTGCTTCTGTTGGATCCCAAGCCATTTTCCCGAGTGCTATATAGAGTGGAAGTTGACTGCTTTGCTACAAGGGTGACGCCCGGCAGCAGTTTTCCTTTGGAACACAGGGGCTAGAGCTAGGGATACCAATGGAAGAGCAATGGATGGCAAGCAGCAGCTTGCTCAGTTCCTTCTGTCCTCTGACCCACCCCAGGATACTCAGAGTGGGAGCAGAACCTCATCACAGCCCTGACTTCTTCAGTAGAAACTATGCTAGCGCCCTGAGTCCCAGAAGATGCAAAACCATGTATTCTTAGAAACATAGCTCTATTAGTCCATGTCTGCTTCAGGTCCTGACTCATCCTGGAATGGGAATAATTTTAGGATTCATCACCCATGTGTCATCCAGAGCTGGACAACAGCCCCACCTTTTACACTGTAAAATACCAGAGAAGTGAAATTTGAAAGGAAGGCTTGTGTTTGTATTTAAGCTACAATCTCTTTTTTTTTCCTGAAAAGATCTAGTCTAACCATTGCAGTTATCAACTCAAAACTACTATTTATAGTTTCTAATACTCCACCTTTTAAATAGAAGCTGTAAAATGCCACACACTTCAATGCTCACCTCTTTTCACTTACCTCACCACTTCAACCCACTGGTCCCAGCTTCTTGACTATGTCATTATATTATGTCATTACCATTTCTTCCCATTATGTTCCATTATGCTCATATATCTATGTGTATACATACACATATATATGTATTTGTATATTCTTTTCTGTAAAGAATGGTGTTACCGATGCCTCTGTATTATTTTCCATTTCTTTTACATTCTTGAAGTGCATTTGCATGTTCAAATAAAGAAGAGTAATCTTCAAATTACTCTTCAAAGCCAATAACCAAAATATAATCCAGAATGACATTTCTTTTTACTCTTTGCAGAACATTGTGTGGAGAACGTGACACAGAATTTTGTAAACATTTGTATTGAGAAAGTGCCAAATGACATTTTTATAACAACAACAGCAATAATAATAATAAACATAAACATTTTCTTTGGGATTATTCTCCTTTGGATAGACTTATTTTAAAATTTCCTGGAGCTGATATATAAAATTTCATTATTGATATCATCTTTACATTTTAATCAATCTGAATAGTTCTTGAAATCAGAAAGATTTCTTAAATGATGTAACATGCTCTCGCATCTTGTCTTTCCTCTTCCTTCTTTTCTATCTCATTTCTATTAAAGACCTCTGAAATATATTCCTTAACCTTGAAACTTAAATTATCCTTAATGTATATGCAGTGTCCTCAGTTTATCAGAATCACAAAACACCATCTCTTAGGGCCAGAAGAGGTTCCAAGTGAATCCCTGATAACACTTTAATGGGAAATCAGAACATACTGTCAGGTGAACCCTAGTTTGTTGAACATAGACTTTGGAACCAGACTGCCTGGGTTTGAATTTGACTCCTACACTTACCAACTGAATGACTTCAGGCAAATTATTTAATACCTCTGTGTCTATTTCCTCATCCAATAATGGAGATACTATTAATATCTATTTCATAATGTTGTTTGGAGGATTAAATAAATTCATGGTTGTAAAATGACTTAAACAATAGTACCTGGTACATAGTAAGTGTCGTATAAGCTTTTGCTATTACTGCTATTATTATTATTAATATATGAGGCCAGTACATCATAATAATCATTGTCTCTTTCTCAGAGAACAAGATAAGAAAATAAAGTACCAAGTTTTCCTAGACACTGACCATTCAAAAAAAAAATACCACACTAAAAACTGTTTAAGAGAGAAAATCAGCTTCCTGATTTAATAAGATGTTCTGCTGTTAAAGGCATCCTTACCTTGCAGAGATGCACTTTTCAGCTCAAATTAAATTTCTGTCCTCTCTAGAGTTGTAGAAAGCTATTAAGTGCTCTTTTTCTATTATAATAATTTCAACACTTGAAACTAATAACCTTCCTGTTATTCTCGATGTCAACATCACATTACTTCAAGGAATCAAACTCTTCAACTACCCTCAAACCTAATGACTTGTTTTCTTTCTGATGGAGCTGCTCCCAGCCACTTATTGGACCTTGTCATTACTTTGACTTAGTTCTTGGACTCTTGACATATAGACCACAGTTTTCTTTATTTTCTACTAAACCTGATCTTGGCCCTCAGCATAATCGTCCCCTCCTGAACACATTCCGCCCATCAGCTTCTCTGCTTTTATTTGCCTCATTCCTCTGTATCTTGGGTCCACTTCCAGTGTCTGAGTGAAGATGGAAGAACACTCATTCAGGAGGGAGGCACAGAAAGATGGGGCTGTAGGGACCAGACTGTTTATTCAAGGGAATCTGATCAGCAAAGGCAAAGAAGAATCCAATAACTGAAAAGAAAGCAAAAAATTGGGGCTCCTGGGTGGCTCAGTTGGTTAAGCATCCAACTCTTGATTTCAGCTCAGGTCATGATCTCAGGGTCGTGCAATGGAGCCCTCACCAGCAGGCTCCCCACTCAGCAAGGTGAGCCTCTCTCAGAGCTTCTGCCCCTTTTACTCGTGTACACACTGTCTCTCTCAAATAAATAAACAAATCTTTTAAAAAAATAAAAGCAAAAGATCATGAGCCAATGAGAGGTGCAACGCATCATATTTGAGGGATGTAGATAAACTATAAACAGGAAAATAAATGGCAAGGCCAGAAATAAGGAGGTCTAGAAATAAGATGGGATTGGAGCCTGTGATAGACCCAGGTATGCATTTCAAACTAAGACCAAGAACAATTCAGGAGTGTTGGAGGCCTGAAGTTAACGGATCCTGTATCCAGGCTTCAGGGATGGGTATAATAGTTTAAGGGAACCATACTAGACCTAATGCCCACTCAGCCAGGACCCCACTGTCAGCTGCAACAGTACAGCTTCCACTGATGCCGCCCCCGCCCCGTTTCATTCGTCCCCATGTCCTTGAGCTAAATTTACCTCAACAAAAACCAATTCAACATTTTCCCCTAATGTATGATTTTTGCTTCCATTCAAAGGCTGCCTCTCTATAAATTATATATATATAACATATATATATATATAATATAAACTCATCACATTCAACATTATTCCTGACAATCCTAGATGTTGTCTATTCTAATGTACAACTGGAAAATTTGAGAATGAAAACAAGTTCGTGGGTAATACTTTAAAAAAAAAGTCTATGTTGAATTTTGAAATGTTTGGCAGTGTATAATTAGGGCTTAAATAGTCACCAGAGATAGACCCTGGGTATAATATAGATGAAGCCGAGAGTTGATGGCGTGTGTGTGATAAGACAAAAACAGAAGACTAGGGATGGAGCCCAGGAGATTACACATGGTTGGGTGTCAGGGAATTTTTCAGGAGACTGGTCATGATAGATGAATGTTATTTGCATCTGGTCTAAGCTACTCACCAACTCCATACTCAGGTTTGAGATTTTATAAAGAACAATGCGAAGAGTGCTGCAAAGCATCAGCATTTTTAATTCCTCCTTCTGAGATACTTTCTATAATGGCAAGTGTCAGGCTTGGTGAGGTTTATGACATTTTCCTCAGGCCCTGCACTGCTGGTGCATGAGACCTAGGGCTTTCTGTCACATCGGCTTTCCTTGGCAAGCTTCCAACTCGGAAGTGCACTGGGACACCCTGAAAACTTTCTGAGGTCCTCCTCCTAGATCTCACAAAACAAACAGGATACTACTTGTGATTAGATGGTCCTCCAAGGAAAAATGTGTGTATGTCAGTGTTTGCATGTTCTGCCTCTACTCCTGTGCTTGGCTCACTGGACTGGGGAGGCTAGTATTTTCTTCTGGACCAAACTGTAATGGAGACATGAATGTATCTGGAATATTTTTTAGCTATAATATTTTTCTAATTGCTTTCTGAAGATATGTAATAACGGGAGAATTTCTGGCAGAGATTTAATTTGGCAGAAAGCCCAAAGTTGACTGGTTTCACTTTCCAAGCAAACATTTTTGTGTGGTTCTAATTTTCACTTGCTCATGTGGTATCCTGTGGAGCGTTTTTGGTGATGAGCTGGATTGCATTGTGGGAGACTCACAGGTTCACAGGCAAGAAGTTTATTTTTGCTCCCTCCTGGAGGCTCTAATCCCAATTTTCACATCTCCGGGCTGCTTCAACAACTTCTGTTGCAGAATTTGGAATTTGTTTTCTACCCTTTAAAAAGAAGTAGGAGAGAGAAAGTAACAAAATCTGTCAACAGGAACCATCAAAAGATGGGTATTGAATCTTGCACTATTATTTCTAGACAAATTCATTTGATAAATGCTTCATGGTCATCCACTGTGTATCAGCCATGATGTCAAATGTTAAGGAACTATGAAGTTGGCTGTCTGACTCTCAACTGTCCATCTAGAATTTTAGTTTTAGATGACAATAAAAATTTAATCACTGCTTCAGCAAAAATGTTAGGAAAGGTTCTGCCACTCATTGTTGGGGAAAGCATAAGCATATCCTTCTTAGACATGCTTTATATTCTTCCTACTCTCAAATGAGAGCCCATGAGGAGCATTGGTGGCCACTCTGTGATGGCCATCCTTCCATATCCACAATGTATGTGTTGCCATTTTGTAAATTGATGAAGCTAAGAGATTCTTTGACTGAAATAATGGTAGATATGGTTAAGCAGACAAGACTTAAGAGATGGAAACTGATGCTGAGCTCTTGGCTAGTGGTTGATAACCTGCAATTGTCATTCTGTGTCTAAAATTTTAAAAATAATATCTGAAGACAAAGAGATGCTTAACATTACATCTGAGTTCTTCCCTTTCAGGTGAGTTGTCCTGATACCGTAGCAGGTCACACTAAGTTGAAATGCATTGTCCCTCTGCCCAAGGCTTTTGGTACCTAAAATGAAGAGTCTAGGGAAGTGATTCTATTTTAAAGCTTCATATGGAATTATACAATGAAGCCCAATATCTAATTTTTAAATTGCTTTTTTACATTTCACTCCCCCCAACTTCACTCTTTTTACCTTCTTTCACACTTGAGTTTAAATACCATTGGTCTAAGAAAACTTTTGTTTGCAAGTTTTAATTAAATTCTTTGTTGTTCACAGTTGTCACTGTCTTAATGTGCATGGAAAGAGCAAGTTTTAATCTGAGTAACATTTAAAGGGTGATTTTTACACTTCACCCTTTAAAAACAGGAGTGAAATAAGCAGCATAAAGTGATGGTGCACTTATAGGATTAGGTTTTGAACCTGAGAAAAGAAACAAATGTCAGTGCCAAATTTGTAAAGATAAATAAGTATAAATAAATTAAAGGATGATGAGACTGACTAACTATGTACTTCATGGGTATCTTAAGCAGGGCAGACTATTATATTACGTCCACTCTTTGGACCGATCCTAGTACCGACATTTCATTAGGAAACTGACATCATCTTTTTCTTTTGAAGTTACAGTCTGCGTTTATATGCAAAGGGCACAGAGGGCACCTTAATAGTGACAGGGAGAATAACCCAGCACCTGACTGATTCAAAGTTTTGATATATTAAAATTATTACACTTTAACTCATAAACATCCCAGTTCTATACTTAAAAGACTGGTCAAAATGTACGGAGCATTTTCTAGTGCCCCCCACAATTATGGGGACAATAACCAGGAAGTATATGGGGAGAGTACAAACATGTGAAAAAGATGCTGATTACCTTTCAATTTAGAGCACATTAGAAAAACCTATAGCTTTGGTAAGAAAAACAGTATTCTACTGGATTCTTAAAATTTTCCTGAACATTAGCACTTTTGTCTTCCTACCTGAGATTAAATGGTTAAAGAGCACATTGTTTTGAAACCATTCATTCTCTTAGGTGGAATTTTTCTAAGTACATCACTGCTCTGGAAAGGTGAACTTATTTCTGGAAGAGCCAGGTATTTACTGAGCAATATGTTACATTATTTCAGCATTTTCTTTTTCCCCTCAATTGCTTAGTTTTTCCAAAAACTGTTCAGTAAAGAAAGTATGTAGAATCAGTGTGGTTTCTCTTCTTTGATCAAGCCTATGAGCCATTAAGTTCAAAAGAAAAAAAAAAGATATCAAAGGATCTGGGCAGAGAAAGCACTTTAAACAAAGACTTAAGGTCTTTGAAAAGAGTTTGTGTAAATTCAGGGACTGACTTTCTGTAAGACAAAAGGTCTAAATTAAATATATTTTATTATCCAGAGGAAAGGGGTGATTAGTAGGAGAAAAGCTGCCACAGCTTCAATTGCCTAATTGGTGAGAGTCAGAATCTGATGGTTTGGGCTTTCTTTTAATATCCTTTGTCATCTGCTAACCTTAGGAGAGAGGTGAAAGTTGGAAAGAGGGAAAGTATCAGGGAATTCTGAAGGAATACTCAATAAAGAAGAATATCTATATTCAAAATTAAATGAATTTAGCAACAACTCTATTTAGGGCTTAGTTAACACCTTAATAAAGGTACTTAGTAGAGGTATTTAGCAGGAGTACTTAGCAGTGCATAGGTACTTAGCAGAGCAACAGTGGAATGGATCACAGATGAGGAAATCTAGGACCCTTCTTCTTGCCTGTGGTAGGCAGTCACAGGGCAGCAGAGACTAGGGCGGGCCCCCATCCTTCCCAACTGGCTGGTCCAGACCAGGGTTTGTTGTGTTGTGCCCACTGCTCAGAGGCTGCAGAGGGAAATGAAAAATGTTAACTGAGTGATGGTTTCATGATTTTACCTAAATTATGTAGAACAGGGGAAACCACAAGGAATATTTTTTTAGGGGGAAAGAGAATCAATCTGTCCCTATCACATGATACACTAGGGTGATTTTCATGAACTTCACATTTTCAGACTACTATCTTTTGCTTGCTGGTGAAAAATTAGTGATTCATCAGCTAGCACCAAGACACACTTTGGATATCATATACGGTGAGTTAGTAATTTCACCTCCTTCATAGATTTTCTTTGTCTCTGTGGCCAGATGAGTAGGACTATGCCAACTTCTTTGTCTCAGTCTCAACATGTAGTTGTCCATTCCTTCATTATTGTTGTGTTTTCCTTGTTTTAGGAAACGTGGTAGATACCTGATTTATAAAGAGGAATGGACCTTACAGAAGGCTTTAGGTTTAGGTGCATCCAAGTCGAGTCCTATCCTTTCCACTTGCAGCTTTGAGCCTTGGGAAATTTCATAACTTTTATTATTCTTGACTTATATCAGTTTGGATTATCTGGATGATTACACTTGAGGGGGATAATAACACCTAGAGTGACTGGAAGCTTGTTAGCATTTATTATTTACTATGTGCAAGATATTCTGTAAACTCTACTTTTGTAAGATTTCCTTCAGTCCACACAGTAATCCCTAGATTCTGTTATCATTCTTAAGACATAAGAACAAAGAAGATGCTTAGAAAAGTTAAGCAATTTGCCTAAAGTCAAAAGTGAGTGTCGGAAATAGGTTAAATAGTGGGCTTTCTGGGTCCAGAGTGGATTAATCCACATGTGGGTCTGCATCCTGCTGGATAACAGCCCAAGACAGAGGCTGGAGTAGAACAGGTCTACAAAATTAACTTAGCTCTGCCCTGGGCTGGAGGGACTTGCATTTTGGTGGAAGGTGATAGAAGTGGGGGTAGGGCGGTGCCAGGGGTGGGGGGTGGGGACTCAAAGATACACTACAAAGTAATGTCATACAAATAGAAGTATAATTTTTTTTTAGAAGTATAATTTTTAAGTGGTAGGAGAGCACAGCAGAGGGAGCTACTCACCGCCTGGATTAAGTGGGGGAAATCTGAAGGGAAGTTGAGCCTCACGGCAGGCTATCTGTAAGGGGCTTTTTAATCCCATCAAATATGATTGGGCTTGATCCAGCTTAACCTCTTTCATCTCGATATAAATAAATGTGGTTTAGAGGGTGGAGATATGGAGTGTGGGCCACCAGTTTCCTCAAGATCCCCCTTCTAGGGAGGGCTGCACTTGGTGTGTCTCCAGACAAGCCAACTTCCTTTGCAGGACCAGTCATTTGGGAGCCTGTTTTATTCAGAAGTCAGCATGTTGGGTGGCCTGGGTGGCTCAGTGGGTTGAGCCTCTGCCTTCAGCTCGGGTCATGATCTCAGGGTCCTGGGATCAAGCCCCACATCGGGCTTTCTGCTCAGCGGGGAGCCTGCTTCCCCCTCTCTCTCTGCCTGCTTGTGATCTCTCTCTCTCTCTCTGTGTGAAATAAATAAATAAAATTTAAAAAATAAAAAAGAAGTCAGCACGTTGAAATGATGCAACCTGTTGTATTTCTGTTTTTAGACATAAGACCAGATCAACACTTCTTAGAATACTATATTTCTTGAGGATCTCTCTGGTGTTTTCCTTTTCTTCTCTCTTCAAGCAGAGCAGGGTTCTATATAATTTGCACCCAGCCTGGAGCACTGTGCTTGACCTACAGTGGAAGGGCAGTAGATCTTTACTGAATGCATGACTGAAGCCTTAAGAAGAGAGATTATGACACCTTAATTGTATATCTGATATGCAGATTTAAACAGGAGGACACTGATGGAAGCATGACACCAACACTCATGCCCTGGAGCACAACAGATCAAGAGAAAATTAGGGCAGTGGTCCTTGCTTTGCATCTCTCTTCCCTTAGAGTGAAGTTCATCCCTTTCACTGCTTGCTCAGATGGATACCTAACCCTGTCTCAAGTTTGATCTCTGTAGTGACCAAGAAAGTATAATTGAAGAACTTGCTTCCATTTCCAATTCTAAACTCAAGCTTATGAGGATGAAAAAAGAGCCAATTAGAATGGAGGATTCATATAGCCTCAATTAAAAATGTACTTTCTAATAAAACACCTTATTTTAATTAAAAATATTTACATAGAAGAATCTGTAGAGTTGAATAGGTAGTTTGGAAATACCTGAACTCAGTTTCAGGCTCCGCCACTTACTATATGATTTTATCTTTTGAATGTTACTTTCTTCATTGGCTAGATGGAAATAATACCACCTATCAGATATGGTTGCTATAAAAATTAGATGTAAAGTGTAGATGAGTCGGAATACATGTAAAATGCTTAACACATAATCAATACTCATTAACAGTTATTGTTATAATACAATATAAATTTGATTATGCTAGGGAAATGTCTAACAAGGGACTTGGTTGTAAAAATATGAACTATCGATAGGCATTTAATAGTTCTAATTTATTTCCATTTCAAAAATATTTAAGTCATTTTATTCAACTATTGATTTTTGTAACTGGGCAATTCTTTAACTAAATTAATTAATTTAAAAATATGTAACAGCAAAATGATTAAATGTCTGAATATGCCCAAACTGGCAATATTACTGTACTAATAATTATTTAATTTCTGACTAAATTCTATTCATTCATAACTGCTTTAGTACAAGAAGTACTTCTTGTGAGATGACAGGAGCTGCAGGAAACAGGATGAGTCTATATGCTAGTACATCATCACAATTAGAAATGGCAGTTCTCTTACTCAGAGAGATTAAAATCTAAATGGACATCTAAACCCAGTCTTATCTATAAGAAGATGGATATTTCTTTAGGGGAGCATGAAGAATAACCTCAAGGATGTTTCTATTGCAAGGTGGTTTGTATATATAAATTGGAGTGATTTGGGGGAGCTGGAACTAATATGATTTAGAGAGGATCTGCCGTGTGATCTCTGACTTGGAGACATGCACAAATGTGTACTGTGGATGTTCGTGTTAGTTTCCTATTGCTGCCCTAGCAAATTACCACAAAAGTAGTCATTTACAAGGACACTATTTGTTATAGTATTGTATGGAGGTCTAAAATCCAAAATGGGTTTCACTGGACCAAATCAAGGTGTTGGCTGGGCCAAGCTCATTCGGAAGCTCTGGGGGCAAATCTTGTTTTCTTGCCTTTTCCAGCCTCTGGAAGCTGCCTGCATTCATTAACTCGTGGGACCTTTCCTCCACTTTCAAAGCCAGTAACATAAAATCTGTACTGTCCCCACCATCTCTCTCTCTCCCCTACTTCTGCTTCTGTCCTCACCTTTTCTTTCTAACTGTGACTCTCCTGCCTCTATCTTTCATTTATGAGCACCCTTGAGACTATTACATGGAACCCATGTAGCTAATCCAGGATAATCTCCCCATCTCAGAGCCCTTAACTTAATCATACCTGCAAGGTCCCTTTGCCATGTGGAATAACACAGTCACAGATTCTGAGAAGGATGTGAACATCTTTGGAGGACCGATATTTTGCTTCCAACGTTGATGAATCTTGTCTTCCTCTAACAGGCAATTGGAAATACAGCATCTCTTCCAGTATCTGGTGAACTGGGAGAGTACTGGTTAGGGAAGGGTGAGTAAGGAGGCAAGAACTAATTCTTTGTATTATCCCGAGAGATTATCTGTTTTTGTTAATGTAGAAAGCATGGTGCGTAGATGAAATCAGATGAATGAATAGATTTGGGGGAAGGTGACGTGTACACACAACAATGCAGTGCATTTGGAGGGAATAGGACTATAGGGAGGTTAGTTTAAAAAATGGAATCTGATTCACTCTGCTCACATGCTGGATGGATGCCAGAGCCAAGTTTATGTGTGGAAGTGTGGCATACACTTCCATTCATTTTACTTTTTGCCCTTCCTCCCCATGTTTTTTAAGAGCTGTAAATGCAAGATTGTACTATATATTAACTCTTTAATCTTATTCTCCATCTATTCCTTGGTTTTATAATATTCAAATGGAATAAAATATATAAAACTCAAATTGATTACAAACTTAGGGGTGCCTGGGTGGCTCAGTTGGTCAAATGCCCAACCCTTGATTTCAGCTCACGTCATGAGATAAAGCTCCTCCATGAGCTCTGCACTCGGCATAGAGTCTGCTTGCGATTCTCTCCCTCTCTCTCTCTCCGTCCTTCCCACTGCTCTCTCTCTCTAAAATAAATAAATAAAAATCTTTTGAAAAATTGATTACAAATTTGACTTAGCAATAGTATTCTAGATGTTTAAGAGAGATGAATTTTATTATCAGCTGAGGAATATGAAAATATTAAGAATTCTAGAAATCTTATTCATGCTAATGGCTGTGAGCCAATGCTATGTCCATCAGTATGATATCCTGTTCACAAATCCAAACTGGGTTATAGATCATATATTTCGCTTTGATGGAATTTAGTTCATCACTCCCCAATTTGGTTCTAAATCAATTTTTCAAGTACTAAGCAGTTGACTTCTTTATAATGCATCCAAAATACAATAACAAGACTGTCGATGTGTCACCAGAAGTGTGTTTGCCTGCTTGACGCTGCTATCCTGTGTTTGTGTCAGCCTCATGGGCTTGTGGGGCATGCCAGCGTGTTCTGTCGGGTTCTTAGTGTGGACTAAATAAAGATTTCTTGGATTGACTTTAGAAAAGTTCAAAGAAAAAATCATTAAATTCTCATTTATTTACTCAAGAGTTCAAGTTACTATTAAACCTTAGAATTTCTTTTGAGTCATGATTATACACTGGGTTAGCAATCTAGGACTATTTTTTTCTATGTCTTTATGGTATATGTGATAGGAGTCAGTTCACCCCCGAAGAAGGCACCTCTTTGTGGTTTGAAGACTCTGGGAAGGTGATTATTTGGGTTTGGTTTTGGTTTTTGGACACGTGTATTCCTTGAGAAGTAGCGCAGAATTGGAATGTCACAGAGCCCGGAGCCAGACTGCGTGGCTTCCCCTTCCGGCTCTGATGCTCACCAGCCACCTGTCCTTGAGCAAGTATCGTAACCTTTCTGTGTCTCTGTTTCCTTATCTGTAAAATGGAGATAAAAAATAAAAATAGTCTCTACCTCATAGGATGGTTGAGAGCACTCAGTAGATTAATGTCTGACACACAGAAAACACTTCATATATATTTGCTCTTACTTTTTTACTTGTGAGTCATTGTTTTGAGTCCTTTATTGCTCAGTAATGTTTGCAGTTTTATTTCTGATATGTCCATGTTCTTTACTAAAAAAGTAATACTTTCAGCCTATTTATTATAATTGCCGCCTCCAGTTTTCCTTTTGTCTTATAATTATTTTTGTTTAAAAGGTTTCTTACTTCACACTATTTTTTAAGCTTAGGAAGTCCAACTGAAATCATTTTCTACTTCTCTGAAGATTTTTCAACATTTCAAAAAGCATTTAGCTCTTTACTCCATCTAATACTCTGTAACGTGCTGTGAGGTGAGGAACTGTTGGATGTTTTCCACAAAATCATTACCCAGTTTCCCCAACATGCCTTGTTGGTAATGCTGCTGTCTCGTCCCGTTGCTCGTCTGCATACTCATGTGGCCAGCTCCTTCATGATTCAGTGCAGATGTCCTGCTTCTCAGGATGCTTTCCCTGACACCTGCTCATTGACACTCCCGAGTGGATCATGTCCTCCCTGGGAGGCTCTCCATTCACCTGGTGCAAACCCATTAACTCTTGGGTTATAATTGCCTGTCTTTCTTTCCAACTAGTCTGAAAGCTGGAAAGCATAGTGAGTGCATCGTATGCTTACTGTGCATAACCAATAGTTGTTTAATGGTAATGAATAAATACATTAAAGGAAGCCATATTAATTATATAGTATAAATAATTTCTTTTTGAATTTCATATGGCAGGGTGCCTGGGCGGCTCAGTCAGTTAAGCGTCTGCCTTCATGATCCCAGGTTCCTGGGATGGAGCCCTGCATTGGGCTCTCTGCTCAGTGTGGAGTCTGCTTCTCCCCTGCTCTTTCTCTTACTATCTCTGTCCCTCTCAAATAAATAAATAAAATATTTTTTAAAAAAAGAAATTTCATATGGCAAAGATGGAGGGAGATATAGGAATGTCACCCACAGCATTTAGATTCCCATAGAGTTCTCCTTTTTCTTTTTTTCTTTTTTTTAAATTTATTTATTTGACAGAGAGAGAGATCACAAGTAGGCAGAGAGGCAGGCAGAGGGAGAGGGAGAAGCAGGCTCCCTGCTGAGCAGAGAGCCCGATGTGGGGCTCAATCCCAGGACCCTGAGATCATGACCTGAGTCGAAGGGAGAGGCTTAACCCACTGAGCCACCCAGGCATCCTGCAGTTCTCCTTTTTCTTGTTATTGATGGTGTTTACATGTTTCTGTACTATGCTAGTCTGCATGTAGAGGTTTACAGTGTTAAAGCTTCACAGTGGGATTAGTATCTTACAACTGTCAATGGCCCTGCTATCTCATTTAGGACACTTCATCTTTAACGTAATTTTGTATGAAAAGAATATAGGCACGATGACTTTTCTTCATTTTATATTTGCCTGTTACATTTTTACCCAATATTTTCTTTTTGAATTTTGTGTCTTGTTTTAGGTTGATGTCTTGTGGGTGGCATATGGTTGGATTTATTTGTTTGTGTTTCAGTGTGGAGTTGGACCTGTGTTTATTTTTATGACTATTACAACTGATCTTATTCTTACCTTCTTGTTTAGGTTTTTATATTTTAAGGCCCTTTGTTTTCTTTTCGGATGTCTTTTGTTGGATGGACTGTCTTTTGAGTTTGATGTTGATGCCACAACAGTACCAACTTGGATTCATACAGACTGTAGCTCAAAAAACTAAAGTTTCAGTAACCAGTAACCAGTTTTCTAATTCCTTTTGGTTTTCAATATTATAAAGAAGACGTCTAAGGATGTCTGAATTTTGTTTCTTCATCACAGAAACGCTTCATAATTTTAAATAATTATAGAATTTTTCTCTTTCCTTATAAAACTTGCAATGTTTTAAAAGGATTTACTGTTATACTGGCGTTTCAAACTTAATTTTATTTCTGGATTGTAGTAGATATTTTAAAACTGTGCCCAAATTTTATTTTCAGTAATTTTTCTTCAAATATATCTTTTTTGTTCTGCCTCCCACTCTCCCCATCCCAGCCTCTCATTGAAATGCTATCAATTTACAGTTTGGATTTTGCTCTCTGTTTTCTATCATCGCCTTTCACATTGCTGTTAATGTTAGTGATTTTCTTTTCCACAACATATATTACACTATTTACTGCCCCCAGTGTGTATTTTAACTCTTCTAAAAACTTTAACACCCCTAGTTCTTTTCTCATCTCTGGCAGCTTTCTTTTCTTCTGACTTTACCTCAGTCAGGTGCCTGCTGTAATTCAGACACAGCTAATACCAGCTTTGCAACACTAGCAAGTGGTCTGGCAATGAAATGTAGAGGTCAAAGTATCCTACTTTATTCTACAGACTTTCACATAATCCATATGGGGTAGGCAAAAGAGGAAAAAAATAAGGTGACTCACAAAAATTTAAACAGTATTTGTGTAAGCCAGTTTTAAAGTCCTGGGTTTTAATACCTACCTTTCATCCAATTACGTCCATTATAATATTGTTCTATGATCCTCCTTTCCATAAAGCTTTATCAAGTTCAACTACAGTTTAGAAATGTGCCTCCCATATTTTGAAAGTAAGAAATTACATTTAGAAAATGTGCTGAGGTAGAATCTTGCTTTAGAAATAAGATCATGACAGAGCACTTGGCTTTGTGAACTGTGCCACACTGGGTGTTTTCTACAGAGACATTTTTCTGCCTTTGACCATATTTTTGAGCAAGGCACTGATTCCAGTATTATCATATCAAACATTGACCTTGACTTCCAAATTCTTACTCTATGAAGATCTTAGGATCGTATATATAATTTATTACTCCAAAGTTCTAGACAATTATTTGTTTAATGGGAAATGAAGAGAGATGTTATTTCTTAATGTTGTAAGAACATATCCTTTTATAGACCACTGAATTCCAAATTTAAAATTTCCTGAACAACTGGTTAGAAGAATGGTTCATAATAATGAACCTTTTTGAAATGTCTGTTAATACTAATCTGTGCATATTTCTAAGAATTCTTTCACCAATAATAGAAGTTGTGAAATTAGAAGAAAATCCCAGAATGTATTAATTACATTGACTATTCCTCATTGTTTTCCATATCTGACTTCTTAAAGCTATTATTTTACTCCATAGAAACACAGAAGGGTGACTACGCAATCCTTCTGTGACTGACTATAGGCATGGGAATAATTGGTCAGGAAAGGAAGAACATTCTATCCTATATTATACTACTTTGCGTTTTAAAAAATGTTTAAACATGGACTCTTCATAAACAGTAAAACTCAGGAAGGTATGAGTTTTGTAACTAGGCAGATTTTATTGGTTAATTTAGTTATCTTTTTTTAAAAAACTGCAGAAGAAAAGCACATATTTCAAGCTCAAAAAAATAGATCTGTAGTCATACAATCTCTCATGATTTAATAAAATAGTACATGTAAGTATACACTTATGTATGTACATGTATGTATATTATAAATATGTATACTTATGTATGTACGTAAGCATACATAAGTGGACATAAGTTAGATTTATGTGTAGTATATTACAAAAAATAATAATATAAAAATAATGATATAAATCTTTTCCCTAAGAACCTCAGAATTCTTATAAAAGACATTCTTACACTTGGCATTTAATCATTTTCATAACAGCTTGTATTTTTTAGTGTTTTATTTTCTTTCAAAGTGCTTCCTTTATATGTTCCTTCTGCTTTATAGGATTTATTCTGTTCTACATAGAAGAACTATTTTGGGTGGATTAGCAATTATTCTCATCAGCAAACAAAAGAGAGCAGTTGACATTTAGGGTGCAATGGATTCAGTGTCCAGCTAAGCCATTAATTCTGGAGATTTGGGAGAATTCACTGAATTTCTTTGGATTTTCGTTTACTCATCTGAACAATGAATTGCTTCTAAGCCCCGGAGGCAAGTCACATCTAGTACAATGAGTCTATGTTGTTAATACTTATAATGCTTTCTAGCAGAAATGGTCATTTGAAAAGTTTGTTTTCCCTTCCTTTTTCACAGACCACTTTAGCTTTGTCCCATATTCTTTCACAGTCTGATTTCTATAACTACAGGTATGCAAATCTCCCCCTATTTTTCCATAGGTATTTTATGACAAGAGCATCTTTACTTGTTCTTCTGTGTCACCTCTCTCTTTAAAGGTTCCCTAAACTCATTTCACGGTGTTCTCCAATCTCAGTTGCATTCAAGCCTTCTGAGATGGCACAGTAAGAGGTTGGGGGACCAATGTCCCTGTCTTCTTCCTCACCTATCCCTAAGAAAGGGGCTGTCTAGGGGTACTTGGGTGACACAGTCAGTTGGGCATCCAACTCTTGGTTTCGGCTCAAGTCATGATCGCAGGGTCATGAGATCGAGCCCCGAGAAGGTTTCTGTGCTCAGCATGCAGTCTGCTCAAGGTTCTCTCTCTCCTCCTCCCTCTGCTTCTACATGCCCCCAACTCTCTCTCAAATAAACAATCTTAAAAAGAGGGGGCTGTCTGACCCACCTTAAAAAGTTATATCAGGTGTCATCAGCATCAGGATAGGAGCAGATGGATACACTGCGTTACAGTACACTGGGCAAGAAGAATCACTTATCATGTTCGAAAAGGATAGACATTGACTTAGAAGGTTCAGAAACAATATGGACACAGCTTGTTAACTCAGGGTAAGGTTTCTACTTTATGACTATCTGTGTAGGCAAATACTGATGGGAAAGAGAGAGAAATTAAGACGTAGTGTATTCTCTGTGATCAAAATGAAAGTCCACAAGGCAATGGAATCCAAATCTCTTAATAATCAGGCCACGGATTTCCTGACCATTAATCTTGGGCCTTTCCCTGTAGGATGAAAAATGATAAAAGTCAAATATTTGAAAAGTAAATACCATCTGTAAATTTTAGCAAAAATAAATTGCTGACTTTCTGTTAAGATAAATAAAAGAATGACATCTTTTATGAATAATATACAAAATGAAATTTATATTTTAATGTGGAAAAACCTTATGGAGTCAAGTTCAGTAAAATCTATATAGTGATCATTCACAACAAAGTCATAGTACAGTTGAATAGAAACTGAATTCATCCGTGTAGATAGATGATCCACAGAGGAAAATAGAGATATACTTTCTTTACATGTGAAAGACTTCCAGTAGCATGAGAGAAGGTCTTTTTATCAGAATCAACTGGAGGAATGTACTTTTGTATGGATATGAGGTTTTGAATGGCAGGTGAATTTCACGAATAACTGACATTTGTTACGAACAAATCAGGGTTGATCAGTGTTGTACAGTCATAGTGTGCATGTATCACAACTTCATATTCCCATATATTTTGCATTTATGTTAAGCAAAATAGATTTACAATTTTTATTAAAATATGTGAAAATGTTTATTTGATAAGAACTCCCTATGGAAAATCAGATACTCAGGGAGCCAAAACAAATAATTATTCATTTTTTTCTGGATCACAGAAGTTGTTCTCATATGTTGTGTACATAAACCTTAAAAGAAACTAAAAATAGAAAAAGCAAACAATTCTCTAAGATGGTTCAGTGTGGGAGCTGGGGAAGGAGGTAGGAAGAACAGGAAAGGGAAGAAACAGCTTGGTTATCTCTCACCTGGAATTGTTTGGGTCTTGGTTTACAGTGATTAAATTAAACCAATCCAAACAACAAAGTACACTGAAGAGCCCTGCTCTATGGGTTCCAGAAATTACCAGTCCTAAGGTGAACGGCAGGGGGTGCATGAATGAGTAATGAATATACATGATACAGGCATGCATGCACACATGTACGTATGTATCTCTATGTAGATAGGGACCATACACCGAATGGTCCCAGAAAAAGGACTTGCAATGATTTTGGAATTAGAGTTCTTTGAGAGTGAACAGTAAACCATCAAGCAAAGTGATAACAGCAAAGAATACTAGATTAGGAAGAAAATCTAGTTTTGAGTCCAGCTCTGGCACATGTAACTGAAAAACCATGGAGAGTCCTTGTCTTCCTTTCACATAAGGAAACATTTAGACATGTTTCCATATGCCTAAAAGGAGCTGGTTAGAGTAGGTTAGACTGTATGATCTTGAAGACCTTTCTGTTTCTAACCACTGTTATTCTGTGATCATGCAGTCAATCTTTTGCTGTGTTTCCAAGCACGCAATTCTTGTTAACCTGTATTTTTGTCAGATAGATGGCTTAAATGGGAAAATATCAGACCATCTGAAATGGGTGACTGACAAAGCTTTTTCTAACGGTACTATTATTTCTTTCTCATGTAACACATGTCTCTGTGAATATAAGAAATAAACCCACAGTCTATAATTCTCATGGCAATCACTTATTTTAACTAGATCCATCTCCTCGAGTGTTAAGGGGTGGAGAGAAAAGCAAAGAGCAATTTTTAGACTTGCTAAAGATTTAGTCCACCCATCAAATTAATTAATTGTGTGATCATGGGAAAGTTTTCTAACCACTGTGACTCTCTACGTTCTTATCTATAAATTTCAGAAAAGAATAGCACCTACCTCATGAGATTCTTAGAGAAGTAAATGAGATCACGCTCTTAACAGCGTTTAACCTAAATTCAACACACAGTGCCTCAGGAAGGTTCATTATTAACAGTATGAAACTCTTAATAACTGTTTTTCATCAGAATAATCACAAGAGTAAGAGTGGAGGCAATATTTTTGTTTGACGTGTGCATGACCATATGCCCCGTATAGGCATTTTGTAGCTTTGCTTGAAAGCTTGAAGAGAAGAGGGTGACTGTGGGACATTGAAAACACAGTACTTTGAAATGTCGCAGTCTGTTCTATGAGAGCAGATATTTAAAATGCCTTTACTGTTCATAAGATGATGCTATTTTCTTTTCAAAGCCCGAAACACATATCTGAGTGTGCTACATTTGCTTTCAGTGACTGTTGGCCCTAACAAACCTGCGAGTGGATTTGCGGAAGATAGTGGTGCACAGAGCGAGGGCACGTCAGACCTCCAGGAAGTGGTGACCTTGAAGGAGCGGATGGCGAGGTACCAGGCAGCTGTTTCCAGGGGTGACTACCGCAGCTTCTCTGCCAATGTAAGCTGTTCCTGGTGGTTCTGCATGAGGCAATGGGCTCACTGAGGTCTGCCCTTCACACACCCTCCTTCCTTCACAGTATAGGATACGGCAGGGCAGTGGGATATAGTAGAAAAAGAAGACCTAGTTTGAATCGAAGTCAGAAGATAGGAGTTTAAGCTTCAGAGCTGCTACTTCCTTGCTGTGTGAATTTGGGCTACTATCCTAACCCCTCTCTGAGCTTCAGTTTCTTTAACTGCAAAATGGGACTAGCCTTCCAGCACAGAGTGTCTTAGAGAGAAGTCAAAGAGATAATTTACGTGTAAGCCATAAGGCAGGGTAAAAATGTGTTATTATTGCCATCATTATCATTTAACCTATAGCTATTCTCCTCAGGAAGGTTGGGAATTAATTTCAGATTTTAATAATGTGGGTCTGCATGCTGCCCTCCTCGGTCTCATGGATAGTTCATTTACATTCACTGGAAGTATTTTTTTTTTTTTTTGCTTTTCTCATTTCTCTGTATGCACTAAATCCATTAGGAGTAGCTTAATCAACATAGAAATGAGGGAGATTAGCAATGTAGGCACTCTGCTAAACCAATTATGATTATAGGAAACAGCAGGATTCAGTAGGGCCACCAATTTTTAGAGCCAAAGCATAATAAAGTCATATTCAAAAGAATTTGTTGAGTTCCATCATCTGTGGCCTTCAATCCACAGGGTTTGATGAGTCATTTTATTAGTAGCAGCTTTATAGCTTAATGGAATGTAAGGATACTCTTTTATAATTATAATCTCCAAATTAGCAAAGTTGTTCATTTAACCAAAAGAGAAAGAGGAAGAATAGCCAAGAAGAGTGGTGTTCTAAAATAGCCACTCTTAACATTCTTCTTTACAAATTATTTAGAGACAAGTCTGACTGTGCCAAACTCATTAACAATATTGTAATTCCAAATGACATTTAAGTTTTTACATAGTCATTAAAATCCATTTCAGATGCAGCATGGATTTTGAATGAAGGTACAGAAATCACAGAAGCAGCTCCAGCTCTTCCAAAATAAATAGAATCACACCAGTGCCTCCTGCCAGTCTTCTTAGATAGCGCCCCCTGCTGGATCATCAAAAACTTTACTACAAATTAGTGTTTGAAATTGGAGAAAAGACTTTTGGGGAAACAAACAGATTTTGAAAGTACCCAGTGAGAGAAGGGTTATTTAGTAAACATTTTTTTTTATATATTAAGGAAGACTTTTATCTTTACAGGTACTAGGAGAATACACCATAAGACAAAATTGCATTTATACAAAAGAGAATATTTAAATCGGGCACTAAGAAAACTTGATTATCCCACTATTTAATGCAAAAATGAAACATTAATTATATCGTAAATGTAGCCTACATATAAAGAATTTAATAATCCTTTCTTCTCTGCCCATTTACAGGCAAAACAAACTGAGGGGAAGTGATTTATGAGAGATCACGCATTAGTGACAAAGCCAGACTAAATTCCCCGTCTCTGGACTCCTGTGCTCTTTTAACTGCATTCAAATGCCTCCTCTCACACAAGAAAGCACCTGTGGCCCAACAAATGCCATTATTTGGTTCGGCCCTAAGTTAATATTATGCAGGTGTTGGGGAGGAAGAGCACATATATTATCTCAGAGAAATCCTGGTAAATATCTAAAGAAGAACAAAGTAACTGCCTTACTGCCTTATCTGGTCAGACATATCAAATGTCTGTTCAATTACAAAATCGTGGAAACTGCCTTTAACAACATTTATGTCTATATACATAACCGAAGTGTTTTATGTGCAAAATCTGGAGGTCTCTGATTTGGCCCCAAACTGAATCCATTATGTTTCAGTCACACTGAGATCAGTTTCTCCTGGTCCTAGCCTTAGCCGGATGGCTTTTGGTCGAACCTAAATAAAAGTCATGCCTGGAAAGGCAGTGGTCTGTGGGAGAGTCCCAGAAGAGAAAGGGGAGGTGACATTTGTTAAGTGATGAATTAAAATGTCAGATTCTGTGCTGTGAGATTTTATTTCCATTATCTTTTTTAATGCAAGAAATATGTGGAAATATATTGTTATTCACAGTTTATAAGAAATAAAACTTGAATTCTAGTCTGAGGTCATAAGTGTCAGAACTGGGATTTATCCAACTTCCAAATTATGTTATTTCTACTATGCCCAAGGACCCAATGATAGTTCTTTGTAAAGACAATAGATAATTGTGTAATATATTAACCCAAGTAAGTGTCAGGTAGTTAAAGTACCCTATTATTTTTTTTAAAGATTTTATTTATTTATTTGAGAGAGAGCATGAGAGGGTAGAAGATCAGAGGGAGAAGCAGACTCCCTGCGGAGCTAGGAGGCCAATGTGGGACTCGATCCCAGGACTCCGGGACCATGACCTGAGCTGAAGGCAGTCGCTTAACCAACTAAGCCACCCAGGCGCCCAAAGTACCCTATTATTGAAAGGAGTTAACATTAAGTAGGTATTTAAGTTAACTTGTTAATAAAATGACTTAATTATATGGGCATACCCATTAGATTCCAAATCTTATTTCTGAGTCCAAGAATAAGAAACATTCCATAAGGATAACCACAAAAATGTTTAACAAAAAGCAACCTGTTAGGTAGTCACTTACAATAACGTGGATTAGTTGAACTGTGTAGCATATGGGGCTAAACGAGGCAAAGTCACAGGCATGTTCTCCTTCTGAGCAAGGGAACATCACTGCAGCTTATGCCCACAGACTGCTCCTTGAGCAAGTCCAGCCAGATCACGTATATAAATGTTCACTTACAAGCTGAGCTAAATAAAAAAACCACATCACCACCGCTCAATTATAATTCAAAAGACTTTCTCACTTAAGTGGGTGAGCAGCAGTAACAGTGTAATAGTAGGACTACTGATAAAATTCATTAACTATATGAATTTTTGCACATGTAATATGGTCTGAATACAAAGCACAATGCTAAAGAAAAGAATGGATATATTGGATTTTTAATCCATTTCGTAGATGAGAGGCAACATGTTCAGTATAGGAACTGATATTTTTGGAAAATGCACTTATTAGGAAAGTATTCAGTCATTAGCATGATTACTGAGGCTTACTAGATTAATTTGCACATGATTTGGTCCTTGTTTATAGCTGTTGGAAAGAGTAGGTTTTTTTCTTAACAATAATTGTCTTAATTTCCATAATTTAATACTCATATATTATCTATGTTTGATCAATCACGGAAGGCCACTTATGTACATTAAATGTCAGGGAGGGGTATAAGAAATATTGGGACCTTAATTCACCCTTTCCCTTCTTTATCTAAATTTCAAAATAGATGACACACTTTCTCATGACCTTAACATGTATCAAATGGCAGTAACTGACCAGGATTTCTATTTGAAGTTTGTTGCAGAAGTTGTTAGAATATGTACCTAAAACACAGAAGGATACATTCTTTTATCTCTTCTTCCCATGCAGCAAATATACATATTCTTAGAAAGCTTATAAATTTGTTAAAGCATCCACTTGAATTTGCTAGTCATTCTGATAATGCCGATTATTAATTCATTCTCTGATATTTTGGAATATGGGAAACCCCAAGATTATAGTTGTGTTTTTAGTATCTGTTTGAGAAACTACATATTGGGTCATGATTTCCGGATCCCAGGAGTCCACAGTCCATGTTAGGGGAATTTCAGCTCACGGACATCAAGTTACTTCCAGGCCTCAAGGCTTCAGGGTTATGTCAGGACTGCGCCAGACCTCAGGAAACCTCCTGGGATTTGGAAGGTTGCTGAATCCCTTCCCAGTTTTAAGCGGTCCTGGAAGCTTCTTGGAGGAGGACTGCTTGGCATGGAGCCTGTTTGCTTGAGAGTTGTCATTCCATCTGGGCTTGAGTGCCTGCTGGGCTGGGGGGTGTGTTGAATCATCAGAACCAAAGCCCTCAAGTTACTGCACTTCCCACAGGGGCATAAGATCTGACAAGTCTCCTCGGTGTTTTTCAAGTTGCTCCAAATGATGTCTATTGAATAAGGCTTTCTGTACTGCAAAATGCCAATAGTAGCCTAGAGTCCTTCTAACCTTAAACCTTCCAAGCTAAGTCCTGCCCCCAGAGTAGTTTTTCTGCCTGTCCTTTAGTACTAGGGTTGAAGACAGACAGCAGTCATTAAGACAGATATGGTTTCACATTCCAGCTTCTACTCACACCCCAGCAATGAGAACTTAACAAGCTGCCTTACTTGCTCAAACCTCAATTTCCCCATTTTAAAATGAGAATAAACACCCATATCTCACAGAATGTGGAGAAACATCAAATGAAAAGATATATGTAAACACATAGAAACCACTCAGCACTAGTATTAAGTAGCTGTTACTGTTTCTGATATTGACATTTTTGCATGAGAGAGGCTTATTTTATTCATCTTTAGTGATTTGAATACATTCTGGAAGAAGTCAAATGTTTTTAATATTCTTAATAATGTGTTGTTTATGTAGATGTTTGGGATTTTAATGACAACCTTACTGTGAGTTAATATTGAATCCATTATTCTAATTTCTTCTAGTCTGTGTATTATTAGAGAAATACATCCTACAGTCCTACAGGTCTCATCTCCAGATATCAAAACCTATCTGAGATAAGGAGAATTAACTCAATATTTTGAAGTTCCTTCTGACTTTATATCAAACACTGATAAATGAGAAAACCACATGGAGAGATTATTTTTTATTGAGGTTTTCTGTAAGGTCCTACTGAAATAATTGCGTGTGTTCACGTTGTTTAATATACCACCCATCAATAATTGTCAACTATAAAAAAATAATCATTTGTAAGTCCATCTTGAGCAAATACAAAGCTGAATTTTCTTTTTTTCTTAAATTGTCTTAGATGATGGAAGAATCTGGAATGTGCACAGTGCCTGGTGGTTTGGCCAGAGTGAAGAAACAATTTGAGAAGGACAAATTTGCTTCTTCTTGTAATACTTTGTCTCAGTACCAATACCAGCCCCACAACAGATCTGAGCAGGTAATGTGACTGCAGGTAAATGGATAAATCACATACGGTCTAAGTGTTCTCATTTCCATGCCAAAGCAGAAAGACCCCTGTTCGCTGGTACATTTATTTTCATTACTCATTAACAAATATTGTAATTTTAAGATGCTTTAGAAAATCATCTTTAAAGCATATCAGTGTATTGATTTGCTTACTTGGAGCATTTCGTCATATTTCTAGGAAACCATGCTGGAATATTTTTCTTCTCCACTTCTCATTGTTTCAAAGATAAATGAAAATTAAATAGCCTGGGTTAGTCAACAGGTAAATAGAAATGTTGAAGGCCACGTTTATATTGAGCCTCTGCTTCTAGGTTACAATTCATGATAAACTATCCACAGGTTATATGCATAGATTAAATGTGAAGCATTATTTAGCTGATCGCTGTGGTTAGTTTTCTGTTTTCTTTAAAATCATCAAAAATTGAGTAGTAGAACCCAGATGTTACATAAAACTGCATAATGCAACTACTATATTTTATCTTATATAAAAGATTTTCCCCCCATTTCATTCCTCCATTATCATAGATCACCAAATATTGTCATGGGTTATAATGATTTTTGAATGTGAGAATCTCAGTTATAAAACCCATTAGACTGAGCTTGGCACTTTGAAAAATAGTAATTGCACTATAAACAGCTGTATTTAGGTCCATGTTTTCCATGAGGAAGAGAGTAACTGGGGTACTTCTAAAATTTTGTAGTGGAAGATAAAAGGTGGGGTTTTGTTCATTTGGTTTTTGTTCTAAGAAAAATCTTTAGGATATTTGGAGTTACCTATGTTTTTAAAATTAAGGCAATTATATGGTATAGTATGGGTGGGGGAGGGAGGGGAAGAATATATCAGAACGATTAAAAATCTGATATGTGAAATACTATTTTTTTTCTTTTTCTGGCTTTGAATATATTAACATATAGTCAATTAATATTAATTCAATTAATAATTGAGTACAATTATTAATTGTATTCAATAATTGAATAATAATATGATTCAATTAATAATAATTAATTATAATTATATATTATTAATAATATATAATAAAATAATTAATAATAATTGCACAATATAAATAGCTCAATGAATTTAGGGGAAGATTTAACTTTGCCTAAAGGAAACAAAGTGTAAATAAGAAATTAAGACTAGATATATTTGTGGTGTAATATATAGCTGTTGAACAACATGGGAGTCTATAAGTGAGTCAGTTGTGTGTTTGCTTGAAACTGATCAACAATACAAAATGTTGTTAGTTATCATTAATAACTTAAGTAACAAATTCCAGATGGAAATCTGTGTATGTGCCGATCCTTTGTTTCGTGAGGAAACATTGTGAAAGAGTGTCAGAGCTATGGGACTTGTAGATCTGACTTTAGATGCCCCCCCGTCCCCCCGGCCACCTACCAGCTGAGTGACACAAACACAAGGACACCTTCACCGTCATGGACCTGGGGAGTCCCTCAGGGCCGCATTCTCAGAGGCCTAGGGCACTTAGCTTAATGCTTTGCTATTATCATCTTGAAATTCTTAATACTTTTAGAAAAAGGGACCCGGGCCTGGCATTCTCATTTTGCTCCAGTTCTGGAAAATTATGTAGTCAGTGCCACATAGACCAAATTCATCACCCCTCAACTCTCCGGTTCTGATTAAGATGCGGTATCTGATGAAGGATTTGTCCATGTCATAAGGTTACTGTGGAGGTCTCCTATGACAAAGAGCAGTTTCCATAAAGTATTTCATTATCCATGAAACCTGAAGTCAGTTCGGACTCTAAATATTGTAAAAGAGAGAAAGCCCAACCAAAAGCGGCTTAAGCCAAATGGAACATTATAGATTCACAAACATGCAGTCCTGTGGAAGGGAGATCTGGTATCTGCTCCAGTGGTATATTGGAGCAGCTGGCTTGTACCAAGCCTGTGGTTATTAAGTGTTTAGGAATGTTGCAAACCAGAAAATGTCATGTTAATAGCTTGAAATTCGCCACAGTGAGAGTATTTGAAATAGAGAAATTGGCAAATAAAACAAATCAGGGATATTCTTTCTTTCTCTCTTTCTTCCTTCCTTCCCTTCTCTCCTTTTAATCTTTTTTTTCCTTGAGAACCCATTGTTAAATATATATTTCCTTACTATTAATGTATGGTCTCAAAAATGTCCCTAGCATAGTAGTTAATAGCATAGAAACCGGAGCCAGATTACTTGCGCCCTAAATCCGTACTCCTTCATCTATTAGTTGTGTGACATTAGGCAAGTTCCTTAGCTTATCTGTGCCTCAGTTTCCTCAATTATAAAGTCAAGATTGTACTAGTACCTACCTCATAAGTTTGTTAAGAGGATTAAATGGATTATATTTGTAAAGTGCTTAAGGCTATGCCTGGCCCATTGTAAGCATAACACAGTGTGTATTAAAAAATAATAATAAGTATCACCTTCAACATATTTCTTTTCTTTTCTTTCTTCCTATTTTTTTTTTTCTTAACCTCACTTCTTCTGGGCTGGTCCCATTCTCACTCAGGTTTCCCCCAGGTAGTAGTAAAAAAGATGCAGAGAAAAAGTGAGATCTTTTTCCCAGAAGTTTCGGGACCAAGCCTTACTGCATCTAATTGACTCTAAATGGAACACTCACGTTCTTCCTAGAACTAATTGCTACATCTGGGGGACACTGATTGGCTGAAGCCTTTGTACCTGTTGACCTAAGTGGAAGTTCTCGGCATTCAGTTATCAAGGGAGAATAAATGGATACTGGGTAAAAGCACAACCCACAGCAGCAACATATAAATGTTACACATACACACACACATACCCCTACTATAAGCTCCTTGCGAATGGAATCTATTATCATAAGCTGCAGTCCCTACTCTGGAACATGAAATATTAATGCCTATGAGTGTAATAAATAAAACCATGCACTAGAAGTCTGAATATCTACAGGACTCGGGGCAAGTAGTGACCTCTCTGAACTTCAGTTTCGTTATCTACTTGTAGACATGCTAATAATACGCAAAAATTCCATGGGGAACAACTAAGCCTTGGTCAAGATGCCATGTAATATAAATAATATATAAAGGAAGCATGTTAGAATAAACTAGTAAATATCTTTTATTGCACTGTATGCTGAAGTCTGTGGGAAGATGAAAGAAAAAAGTCATCTGTACCTTAGAGAATGAAATGACTAATTTATAATCCTTATTACAAATTTGAGACACACATCAAATTTGATTATAGAGGGGAAAATGTAGAAAATCATGTCTTAGATATTCACTTAAACTCTTATAGCTATCTAATGCATTCTAAAAATTGCTTCTCTTATCAGCGGGGATTGAGGATATTTACAGGTAAAGGCACAGAGTTAATTCTGTCTTCCCAAAGATGTTGTCCACCCAGATGGTCTTTTCAGTCTTTGCTTGTTGAAAGTACTTGAAATTTATCTCTGCTAAGTCTGCCCCTGGCCAAAAAAAAAAAAATTGTTAACATATAAAAACTAATACTAATTTGAATATCAAATTTAATTAGTTAAGAAAGAACATTTGTTTTGAATTTCTGACAATATTTGATGTCACAATTAGTAATAATCTTACAATGTGTAATAAGTTCAATCTGCCTCTCTCCTTTCTAATATACTAAAAGATGTTTCAGGATAATTAGCTATTTGGTAGTCGTTTGGGACATGAACAACGGGGCTAGACAAGATTTGGAAATTAAGCTATCTCTCAGGTTAAAGATCCCTCTGTCTGCTGATTGATCAGACTATTTTACCAGACTGCCTTTTATTCAAAAAGGGATTCTGAAATAGAAAAAAGAGAGGGGGGGAGGTATAAAATATAGGAACTTCATTTATGCCATCTGGGATAATGTCCTATTTATATATTCTAGACTTATCATGCTTCATGGTTCTGCCTGTTTCAGTAAGCAGCATCACCACTGCTAGCCTGTGGAGTATCCTTATGTAAAATAGAAAAAGCGGCCACTCTGGAGCATCAGAGCCACTGGGCGAGGGAGTCATGGGGCGAGGGTTCAGCTTCTTAAAAGAATGTGTTGAGGAAATGTTATTTAATCTTATCCCGAATTCTTAAAAGGGTGCCTTGACATACGCTGCAGGAAGTATTAGAATACATGTGTTACCGATGTGAAATGGCCATCATCTCTTTTCTGAGTTCATTTTCCCTTGCCTATACTACGGTTTCTGCTTTTTCAAGACTTTCCTTTCCTTTTTTCTTTTTTAAGCGTACAATTCAGTGGCTGTGTAGTGTCTTTACAAAGTCGTACGGTGCCACTGCTATCCAATTTTACGACATTCCCTCTCATCCCCAAGACAAACCTTGGACTCATTAGCAGTCTCAAACTTTCCCTTTTGTGCCATATTTTGACACTCAGGGTTTGACCTTCATCTTCTCACAGGAATGTCTTTGTTTTCTTTCCCCCATACTTGCACCGTCCTGAGTAGCTCTTTGCTTATTAATTTTGAAGTTCTGGAAGCCTATTCTCCTCCGAGGTTGCTTGGTTTGGTTTGGTGTTTCCTTTTCTAAGTGGCTTAAGTGGGAAGGAGCAGATGGAGCCCCCAAATTTTGGAAGTAATCAGTGCAGCACAGCGCTTAGGCAACTGCTTTTATGTGAAAATGGCTGCACCGAATCCATGTCAAGAATGTGAGGTCTTTCCTGACCTTCGCTGCCGCGGAGCCCCTCATGTGGACCACGAGGAAGATGTGAGCCAGTACGCATCTTTCTGTATATATCTGCTGCCTCAAAAACCCGAATGCAAACATTAGCACTCTGTAAAATCACGTGGATTTGAAACAATCCCTAGACAATTTTAGGCTGATAGAAAACATTTTTGACAGTTTGTGACAGATATAATCTGACATCTGTGTGTTTTAGACTCTTTAAAGGTGACCCATAATTATTTTCTAGCAGACTAAACATTTTTCATCAGAGAAATGTCCACATTGCAAAGCATTTCTCATGTAAGTGCTTTAAACCTATCTCTAGCTTTCTGCTGTGTACATAATTCTTCAAGGTCATAGATTTCTACTGACAGCCCCAACCTAACCTAGTTCTCTATCAACAGATAAGTTTGTGATCAAAAATGTGTCTCATATTGTATTGGAATTGTGTATGCTATTTTTAATAGTATTTTTTAATGACTCTTACAACTTAAAGTAACATCATGCAAACAGGAATCCAGAGTGATGGTCAGTCCTGCTGGCTCCAAAGCCAGACAGCCCAGGTTAGAATCATCTGTGTTAGCCACCTGATCTCTGTAAAATGAG
The DNA here is from genome assembly GCA_004024625.1 of Mellivora capensis. Classification (NCBI taxonomy): domain Eukaryota; kingdom Metazoa; phylum Chordata; class Mammalia; order Carnivora; family Mustelidae; genus Mellivora; species Mellivora capensis. Next base: position 12,602 of record PISX010008254.1, on the reverse strand, counting down.
GATGAAGTAACAGGTGCGTTTTAAGAATAGAATAAGGTGTTCCATGTAAAGTCATTAATACAATGTCTGGCATATATGAATTGTTCAATAAATACCAGCTATTATCATCAGCAATATTTCCGCTAAAGCTAAGAGAGCATAATCAGGTGGTGATTACTCTCAAAGGAAAATATGATTCATAAACATTTTATGTATATGTAAAAAGACAAAGAAGGATAACATTGCTCTATCCCTCACAACTCACACACTTCCATTTTTTTTTTCCTAGTTCTTTGGCCCTTGGAGACAGAATCATTTCCTAGGAGCTCATTAAGTAATTAAAGATTAGTTTAAAATTAACATCTCTCTGAATGCTTTGGGCATCTGTTGTTCTGAAGTAGTCAGTAACTTTAGTGCATATTTTAAAAATTATAACAACAGGTCTCCTTCTGAGGAAAAAATGCTTAACCCCCCACTCTAGGCAATGACAAGATGAGGGGGATCTCTGGGAAAGCCAAAGAGGGGAATATGTATAGGACATACTTTGCACAGGTACACTGCTGCCCCGGGATGCCGTTATGAGTAAAAGCATGTTTTTTCAAGTGGGAACAAGTGAATAACATAGCATTTACTTTTGAAGACTGCTTTATTCACTGCTTTATTGTGAAATGATGTACTCAGAGGAGAATATAATTAATATATGAATTGAATCAGGCAAGAAAGAAAAAAGCCTACCCTGCTGGAATAAATGAGGAAAAGAGAAAGAGTTGAGGCAGTGTTGATTTTTTCCATCTCTGCAAGTGCTGTAGCCTCTCAGCTCGTTTTAGCTGATATGTGGAAGGGAGAGGAAAACATTTGTAGGGGGTAGAACCTACCTTGTGACATTTTCTGGTTTGTGCTTCAAAACAATGAAGGTAAAATACATTCCTCCAATTGTATGAATAAGATATAGTAAGTGCTTTTTTCAACATCAATGCTAATATGTAAAAATACTAAGAAATAAGGGCCCCTATTTGCCAGAGAACCATTTCTTTCCTTGACACCAGCCAGGCAATCAGCCTGACCTTTCTCCAGATAGACCATGTGAATACATATAAATTTCCCACTGGCCAAACCATTTAAACCATCTTCTACAACTCTTTCTCAGAGCCTATTGTGAGTGAGCTTTTGTACTGAAAAGAACACAATAAGACTAATTTTTTAATGCTGAGTCAGAATCAGAAGACCAAGAGTTTGCTAAATAAAGCAAGCAATAAAACAATGGCCTCAACCAACTGAGGTCTATAATCCACTAACAGCCAGGCCTATACAAGCTGGTTTATGCAGAATTTGGTTCACTCAAGTTATTTATTTATCAAAACATCCCAGGGGCGCCTGGTGGCTCAGGGGGTTAAAGTCTCTGCCTTTGGCTCCGGTCATGATCCTAGGGTCCTGGGATCAAGCCCCACATCGGGCTCTCTGCTCATCAGGGAGTCTGCTTCCTCCTCTCTCTCTCTCTCTGCCTGACTCTCTGCCTACTTGTGATCTCTATCTGTCAAATAAATAAATAAAATCTTTAAAAAAAAAACAAAAACAAAAACATCCCAGTTCCTGGTACCATACAGCAAATCAGCTTTACCCTACACTAACAACTTGGTTTCCTTTTAAGTTCAACAAGAAGTAGAAATGCAAACGTAGATCCGGTTGTGGGTTTGGAGATGCACACTTGATAAACTGAATTTTTCACCTCTACTTTTACATTCAAAACTATCTGTGTTATGTTCATAATTGGACGTTTCATTACTGCCTTCTGTACCTGTGCCCGGGCCACGGCTGCCTTGCCATCTTCCCACCGGTGACTTTGCCATTAACTCAATCTCCATCTGTCTCTTCTCTTCCTATCCATGTCTACCTTCCTCTGGCTCTGTAGGTCTTGATGGAAGCCCATACTTTTTTCTAGAGATATCAAATCGAAAAGAATTATATTTTGTAAAAACAATTCCTTGCTCAAGTTGCAAGGTAAATTAACCACAGTTAGTACTACTCACACCAACTACGATGAAGACAAAGGCCAAAATACAAACTAAACTCTGTAAGAAGTTGTGTTTCTCAGGACGAAAGAAAGAAAGGCTTTTCCTATGGGCCCCTCAAACCCTGATTCCATTATGGCCTGCATGACCCTGGTTCCTCTAGAAGTGTGCCCCACCCTCCTTATGAAGCCCCTATTCCATGCTTCTACCCGAGGCTTCCTGTTTGGGGGTGCAGCAATGCAGTGGCAGTGGGTCTCCAATGAGTCCTCTGTCCACCAGTTTCTACATCACCCCCAACCTGAAGCAGGACGGCTTTTCAGAGCCCTTGACTTGTCCCCTCCTATCTCTTCGACGTAAGGATTTAGAATGAAACCATTCTCCCTGTGAGGCTGAGACATGGAGTCTCTGAGGGAGCTCAGGTCCCCTGAGTCACTTAGGCCCTCAGTAAGGTTAGACCCTTAAGTGTAAATTAATACACTGGAACTCCCCAGGCAGCCCAGGTTTTTCTGATTAAGTTTTTCTGGCTTGCGGTCAGGGATGGGGGAATGGTACAGGTCTCCGGGTCTGTGGAGAACAGAGAACAGAGAAAACAAAAGCGTAAGGAAATCATGGTGAATATAATGTCAGTCAGCCAAACAACCAATTTACTGATGCCCCTAAACCCTGTTAGCTCCTTTGTTAATTTCAGACACTATTGAAATATTGTTATTTGTATATATACAGTTATATTTCAATATTAAAATTAAACTAAATAATGATATAAATGAACTAAGGAAAGATACATCAAAATTCTTAAGGAAAACCAATTAGAACAAAGATAAACTAAAAAGTGAGTGAATTTATTAGTTTAGGCCACACTAATGTACCAATAATTAACTAAAACTGATATTTAACTTCTTATTATTGTAATCTTTTATCAAAAAAGCTTTAATTTTATAGGATTATGCAGTCTGTATGCCTAATGTCTCTTGAGTTTGTACCTTTGATATTTCTACACAGTTATTATTTTCTGAAAGACGAGATTTAATTGCAAAATGATCAACTTTATTAAATAACATAGTAAACCTGCTCATAGTCGTTTGGCTCTTCACATAACTAAAGCAATGTGTCCACTTCCCCCAAGACATGAGATATGCCCATAAAGTACAATTAAGACTAATGTCTGTGATCTACGGACATCAACGGCATGACTTTGGAGCCACACGCTGTAACTCTCGATGTCGGGCTGTCCCCAGACGAAGTCGATGGTAATTACTAACTGCCTGCTGAGGTGTGCCCACAAAGCCTTAGTCATGGTCCCTTTGCAACTTCCAATTTCAGCTACTTTCTGCAGAATCGGTTGGTATGTGAGTTCTCCGCTAGCGCAGAGAGGGATTCACTCCTCCCTCCCCTTGGCAGCACTGCAGGACACTCCAGTGCATCATTAAAAAGGGAAACTCATTCTAACCCCTGGCAAAATGTTTGCCTTGGTCCTTTGTGGAAACTCTGTCCTCTTGATAAAATAACGCAGTCTTTCCAGTGTGTGCAATCAGCCTGGGCTCCTTTCCTATGCCATTAATAACTAAATGAGCTAATCTGCCTGGTGACTTGGAGGGGGTGAGAAATATTATCCTACAAAGGGTGCCCTGGCACTATTTCTCAGGCTGTCAGAGCCCGGGGGTTAGTACAAAAACCCGCTAAGTAAGACTGAGTTGCAAGCACAGACACAAGTGCTTTCAAAAAATCCCAAACTGGTTGCTATTCTTTCTAAGATTCATCTTACTTATGCTCCAAAATAGAATTTGTAGGAGCAATGTTTACCCCAGTTATTGGAGTACCACTACCACAGCTTTTCTTCTTAATGGTATTGTGGGTTTCTGTAAACCTATTTGTTCTTAGAGAACCCATTTTCAATTTCATTTGCAGAAGACAAGTGCACTTACAGATACACCCTTCACTCCTTTCAAGAAAAATGAATTGGGATTGCTTTAGGGGAAAAGGAGTGGTATTGTTTGTTCTTATCTCAGGGCCCAGGGCTGTTGAGAGAGGGTCACCGGAACCCTTTCCCACAAACCACAAAATCACCGCCCAGAGTTTCCTGTTCCCAGGGATCCCCCAAAGTATCTGATGTTGATGAAGATGTAAAAGACAGACATTGGGACATGATGGAATTCTATGGCATCTTGTACTTAGAGGAGGTGGGAGCCGTGGAGGGAAAGCTAGAGGGAGGAATGTATTGATACAGCCCCTCCTTCAATTTGAAGTCTCATATTAGTTTAAAGTGGAAATGTGCTCTTTGTATAATTATACGTAATAGAATTCTCAAATATAGAAACAATACATTATACTAATTAAAGGTGCTTTATTTTTGAATTGTTAGAATGGCAAGCTGCAGGATTTTAAGTTCACAGACTTTGCTAGTTTTTGAGGAGCAAGGAAAATTATAGCAAAAGAAACCTTAATGTAACAGAATCATTATGCTTATAGAACTTGTAGAAGGGGCAAAATGTTTTTTCCACAGTTTTATGAAAATGGGTGTTTTCTCTAAGCACTCGACATAAGAATATTAGCTCTTTCTACTTCTTCTGGATCTAGTATTTCTCTAAATAAATCCATCCTCATGGGTCTTTGAAAATGATTAGATCGAGATATGCTTGTCTATTCTTTTGCATGTTCATTGATTAGTTTGCATAATTACAAACAAATTAGCATACTTCCTCCCCCCACCGCCCCCCCCAACAATAACCTGGGAAAAAACAAGGCCTGAGAAAAGGAAGAGATGTTAAAACATTCTGTCTTCAGAACCATTCTATTGCAGAGATAACTGGGATATTGCTTGGGAAATTTATTTTTTGCAGTTTCTATGCAGATCTCAAGATCACAGCAGGAACCAGCTGAGGCTACTTCATTTCCTACCCCATCAGGACAAAACACACTGTAGACCAGCCACCAAATTGATACCAACAGGGGGAGCCAAGTGCTCAATCTATCTTCCTCCCCCCCCACCCCCGTTCCCCCGCCCCCGAAATACCAAGCGTGCTAAAGACATCATCCTGCATTTGAAATTCATTTCTGTCTTCAGAGTACAAATCACAAAAATGTAATACTAGAATTCATATCACATGGTGTTCAGACACATTTTGGGGAGATCTGGGGGAACTTTGATGAAGTCAGCCCTTTAGGTTGGGGTTCAGTTTGTGAACCTTTTATCATAAATATTTTGTGCCATAATTCTACAAATATCAACAGCTCCCCCCAATTATATTGTCATTTTTTTTTCTTTTAGAGGATTAAAAAAGGAATTTTCCTTTTTTCCGCTCAACTCTTTTTCCTTCATGCTCTTATTTTTCTAGACCTTTTCCATTACTAGAGGGAATTATGATAATGACAAAGTATTTAACCATCAAGTCTGGGTATAGAAAACAGACAAAGAAAAGAAGCAATAATTTGCAGGGAGGAAGGAGTGTGAAAAAACTATGTATGAGAGAATTACAGACACCTACAGATCTACGTTTTCTATATCAGAACCAAATGCAAATATGCTTGTGTGTGTGTGCATTGTTGTTGTTGTTCTTCAAAATGTGACGTCGCTGTGAACACTTGGCTGCCACAAGGCAGTTATCCCTGTGGTAACTTTTCTCTACACCTCCTGCGTAAAACCTAAAAAGTAAGAAGGATCGTGCGGCCCCGCTTTCATGGTTCTTATTAGTACTGAAAATCAAAATCAAGCGAGCTTTGACCCTTCTGCTCCACCGGAGCTTTCTGTCCTCCCTGAGCTCGCCTTAAGACACCTATGTTACCGTTTGACAGGTGTACCTCCCCAGCCAAATGCAAATATGTTGATTTCTTCCTATAAAAATAGTGGTGAGACAGAGAATATCTTTTCACACAAAAGGCAAATTAAATCATTTAATAACCACGGGCTCTGTGTTTGACACTTATGTTCAGTATAATCTCTCTTATAATCTTGAGATAGGAGATCAAGTATTTATCTGAATATTTGAAGTAAGTTGTAAAGACCTATCATTCCTTTTTATCAATGCCTGTTTGAATCTCATCTGCTCTGATCCATCCTTCAAAAACAAACCTGATCTTCAGTTATGAGCCTCCAGCAGGCGGGTAGGTTTTCTGTCGTTTACAGTGCACTGGTATTTATTACCTTAATTGGGAGGACTTCTATTACAGATCAGAGAGTATGTCCTTAAATGTCATCTGATTTTTTTATAAGTCTGTAGGAGTTAAATGGCTCAATTTTTTAAATAATTGTTGATTTTTTTTATGTAAAATGAAACTACATAAGCACATACTTAAAGCAAATAGTCCTTGGTCCTCTTTAGTAAGAACCTCTTTTCAATTTTGAGACATCTTAAACTTCTGGCATTGATTTTTTTGTATTTGTCACACTTTGCATTGATGACCAAATATTAAATTGATAGAAAAGATGTTTCACTGAATCACCACCCCTAAAAGAAAGAAAAAAAAAAATGTGTAGTTACCTGGTATAGTAGTGAAAAAGATATTGTAGTGAAAGACCCAGTGATTTTTCAAGAGTTAAGACACAATACAAATTAGTGTACATGATTATTAATTTGGGGGTTCTTTGAAGGCCTTTCAGAATTGTGCTGTTCTTCAGGATATTTAACTGGTTGAGGATAATGTCTTTCCTTTTCTCTTGTCTCTACCTTAAACACACTCTAAGCACATAATAAGTGCACACAGAATATGTCATTTACTGCCTTTAGGTGTTAAAACCATTGGTTCAAAATAGCTGGCTGATGGAATTCTTATGAATACATTATATTCATGGTGTATGTTTGGTGTTTTTAAAATTTGTATATCATTCTTCCTTCAATCCCTTTTATGTATAATCAGCATATAGATTTTAAGAACAGTAGAGTTCTAAGGAAATGAGGTTTTATACAAGTGTGAAGAGCCTTGTACATTTCTTGACACATACAACACTCAATCCCTGGTAGTACCTCATCTCTATCTCCTTCAGTGCTTCCCCACTTTCTGTCGCAGCAGATTACAAATGAGGATTCTAAGTGAGGCTGAAATTAGTTGTAACTTATTTACCTGATTTCTCACTTGAATTGATGACAAACTCCAGCGATAATCTAATATCCCTGTCTGCCACTTCAATCTCTTTTCATTCCCCATGTTGCTAGTAGATACATTCACCAGTGAAACTGCAATTAGTTACCCTTTTATTTTCCTCCATTTTTCCTTATTTTGAAGAAAACCCAAGTGATCAGAATAATTCATTTGTAGCCATAATTGATAATTACACTGCCTTGTTTGTACAGATAATCTTGAAATGGTTGCATCGGAGCCAAATCCATTTTATTGTGTCTCTTCCCTCTGTTTGGATTTTATATAAAGATTTAAAATGTCATCCCTCCCAGTGAATAAGACTGATGCTCACAGAGACACAGAGGGACAGTAAAAGGAGGAGGAAAGTTTGTGTAACAGGAACTCCTTCCGACCTCTTGGCAGGCCAACTGTACTCTCTCTAAGGCTTCCTACATGTCCTTGTAGTATCACATGGAACATATATTACCAAGAAATAGGCCCAAATCAATTCCATTATAAGCCTTGAATAGTGTTTCCTACTATGTTATCTGTTGTCAAAAATAAACACCTTTACTTACACTTTTAGCTGGTTTCCGTTTGGTTAAGAAGACCTCAGTGTTCATGAATTACACTATTGTAACAAGGGTAATAACCACTTTTCACTCTTTTTGACATTCGAAACTCCTTCTTTACTTGGGAATGCCTCTTACCAACCAATGAGGCAGAACCAGCCTCCACGAGGAGAAGCAGCAAATACCACACACTTACTCTCCTAGGCTTCCTGGCAACTAGGACCCAGATGTATGAACTAGATTGTACCAATCAGATACCCCCAAATCAGACTTTGCATAAAGAAATGATGAAATGACATGAGAAGCAGGGACTGTGTGGAATTAATCTTAATTATGGCTGGTGGCAAGAGATTAGCAACATCCAATCTCAAGAAGTAACTATTCTAGAAGCAACATCCATTATGTGGTTTTGATAACTTTGGCAATGAATGTGTCTGGTGTTCAGTGACAACAGCATGGGTGCGTTCACCAGATGGCTCCGCAGTATTATTCAGCTCTGTTACTGACTACAAAACCTCCAGGTCTTGTTTTCTGAAATCTGGAGATTCCATGAATTCCACTCCACCCTCTGCCACTCAGTTTCTCTTTAACAAATTATCTTTCCTGTCTAAATCGCTCAGATGCTGATGTTTGAAACGGGGAGCTGTGACTGGATAAAAAATATATATATATAGGTAATACATAAATCTTAACATTCTTAATTTATTGTCTAAATGATAGTCATACAGTAGGATCTTTAGGAAAGAGCAAGTGTGAGAAGAAATGCATAATTTGGATTAAATCACTGTGAACTAACTGTTCACTAGGTATGAGTTCATGAAAGATGGAATGAATAGGTGATCACAAAGTCACATTCTGGCCATGTCTCTGTAGAGTATTTCCACGTCCTAGCAGCCAGAACGATTTGGAAGAGTCCTAATGTGCACAGGCAGCTTTTTGCTTCTCCCCCCAAATCCACTACTTCTCTGGTGGAAAAAAAAGTGTATATATTAGAACTTGTTTCTTCTTTAGTTTCTGGGCTTAGTTCTATAATGAAAAATTCATGGTAAATTTCAATAGTAAAATTCATAGAGCCATAGACAAAATACTTTCATCCTTTTTTTTTTTTTTTTTTTTGGCCTGGCTTACCTTGTAAATAGTTGACACAAAGTAAGTGTGCAATGGATATTGGTTACATAAAGATAGCAAAGACTAATGTAACACTTATGAGCCAGGTGTTCACTTATATTAACTTACTTCCTCCTCATAATAACATTCTGACATAGGCACTATTATTATTCCCTGATTAATCCTTTTTATTGGTGGGGGAGGGTGGAGAGGACAAGAAATGGACATGTTGGAGGGTTAAGTAACTTGCCCAAAGAAAGTGAGCAGAAATGATCCCAACTTAAGAAGGTTGCCTCTGGAGTCTATGCCTTGTATTTTTTTAATTCGGCTGATAGTCATTAAGCACCCACCATATGTCAGGAACAAAAATTCAGTGATGTGTATATTATTTTGCCCTCAAGGAGCTCACTATATCAGAGAAGTAGACACATAACAAATAATTAAAGTGCAATTATTCTATGATAGAAAATATAAATGAGATTTGTTGGGACACCAGGAGGTGATAAACTTTACTCTGAATGAAAGAAGGCCAAGAAGACATCTAAGAGCAGAGAATGCTCCAGCTGAGACTTGAAATAATTTTTCATGAATACAGAATTACATTCTAGGCAAGAGGAGCACATTATACAAAAGGTAAAATAGTATATTTGTGAATACAGTGAGGGAAAACTGCGGCATGAAGCTGGAGATGTAAGCAAAGCCCAGATAATAAAGAAAACTCTATGTTATGTTAAAGAACTGTTATTTTATTCGAAGGCAATCAGAAGCCATTGAAGAAGCTTAAGCAAGAGAGTAAGATGAATAGATCTGCACTTAAGAAAGATGTTTCTGGCTCTGTAGTGTTGAAATAAAGGGGGTCAATTTAGATGGAAGAAGGAGAGTTAGGAGACTACTGAAATAGATTATACAAGGACTTACATGGGTCAGAAGTTTAGGGTAAAGACAGCATTGACTTGAGAGATATTTAAACAGAATTAGTAGGGCTTAAAAATCTATTGGATATTGGTAATATAGGGTGGTAATAAAGAGACAGAATTCTTCTGTTTCTCTATTTTGGTTTGCATTAATTAACATAAGATACATGTAGCCTCTGGTTTTCTTTCTCTTTAAAATATTTTCATTCTTCTTACAAGCTTTTTATCTGTCATTTCAGTGTTCCCTGAGACTCAAAGTTTTATCCTCTCTTATTGTGCTTTTATGTTTATTTATATCCTTGTGGCACTTTGGTTTTAAGATGCTTTATGTCTATGTTGGATTGAAATATTTTATACGTATGTGTATCTTTAACACACATCTACATAAAACTTCCAGAGGGCATCCTTTACTGCAAATTGAATGTTTTTATGTATCCTGCTTTTTTAGTTTGTCAAATAAATATTGTTATTTATATAACTAATATGTTTGATGGCCCAGTTGAAAGTACATCTTTTATATGTTCTTTTTATGAATCTTCAGCATTTTTGGACGCAGAGATATGGCTCTATAAATAATATTTTTTGAAACAAAGAGGACAGAGTTCTAGCAGTTAAAGCTGGCATTGTTTATTCAGAAATCTCTCTTTGAGTCAAATATTTCTACTTTCAAATCAAGTATTTTTTATTAGAAAAGATAAGTTTTGCTCTTAGTAGCTAAACATAACCAAAGCCTAATTATTTTCAGTGAAAAAAAAAATTGTAATTGAGTGATAATACTTCTCCCAGAGATTTATGTAATAAAACTACATAATTCATGTACCTGTATTTATTACAAATCTTGCCTCAAGAGAATTTCAAGCTGAACTTTTTTATTCCATTAAATATATATGAATAGATTTTTCCGTATTGCACAAATACAGAGATAGATGGATAGAGAGGCATTTAAGTAGATTAGATTGATAGGCATTTAAGTAGATTGAAATTTAATTGTAGAAACTTTTATTAAAACAATACTGAGAATGCCTCGCACAATGTGATGGAGATAGTTGTTTGGTACTTAGGAGCTGTTGGTTGAATAAATGAATAGGTGAAGCTGTATAGCATCACTTATGTTTAGGGATGCAATGGTTTCAAAGGAAAATGTCACCACCTTATGTTTTTAAGCTGCCTTTAATGTTTTGCACCATCAGTCTCTTTGGCTCTGACAAGTCAACTAGTACATGCTCATAGCTTTACTATTGAGCCAAATGAAACTGGAGGGTTCACTTCTGAGTATATTGAATTAGACAAAGAATCAGGACTTGCAATTGCCTTGATTCTTCTTTCCCCTTGATATCTTTCCCTATTTGTATAAATTAAAAATTAGGATAAAGTATGGTCTTTCATTGTCATCATAAATATCCCAACTTAATTTATGTCATAGTAATTCTGCTCAATGCATTCTGCTGTTTTTAGATGATGCTTGACAACATTTCAATTTCATCAACTCAATGAATACTCATTCACTAAAAAGAAATACAAACTAGTCTGTTTAATACCATGAAGAGTTTAAGATTCTGTTATTTATTTGAGAAAGAGAGAGTGCAGGAGCAGGGAGGAGGAGCAGAGGGAGAGGGAGAAGCAGGCTCCCTGTTGAGCAGGCCTCGATCCCAGGACCCTGGGATCATGACCTGAGCTGAAGGCAGAAGCTTATCCGACTGAGCCACCCAGGCACTCCAGCACCATGAAGATATTTTTATAAAAAGCCTATTTGAAAATATATTTTTCTATTTTGAAAGGTTCTTTTCCTTTGTGTATGTTTGTTGTCTTTGTGCATGTTTTGGTTTCTTGGTACAGGCTTCTCCTCCTTCTAATGATGCCAATTACTCCTTATAGCATCACCGCACTGCCCATATTCATTCAAAGATGTTCTGATCTCTAGCAATGTTTTCAAGAGGGCTCTTTCTGAGAACTTGTAAAGTGATTGACATGTTATTGTTATACACATCAGCTTCAGTAATTTCACCAACCAATTATGAAATGTTCAGTATCAAAGACTGTTAGCTAAAATACTAAAAAAACATAGAATTATGTGGGAAAAATTTAGACTCTCAATTTTTAAACTAGATTTAAAATTATAAAATTTTCACACTCTTAGAAAAAATATGACTATTTGCCCATGCACTTACTCCTTGATATTTAAGGCTGGCAGCAGGGGGGTGGGGGGGACAGTCATCTACTATCTGGCAGGATGCTAAAACTGAGATTTGAGGATGCATGACTTCAGTTAAATGAGAGATTCATATTATCAAATAATGACTGTGAAATGTGGTAAGTAGGTAATAAAGATTTGTACTGACAGGATGGGGATACAACAACAACAAAATAAGCAGGAATAGATGACTATAGAAAAGTCAGGAAAGGTTTTAAACAGAAAATAGTTTTTGAGCCATGATTTCAAAAATGTACAGTAAATGTAGAAAAGCCTTAACCTGAAGCTCGAACCCTAGGGAAATCAAATTTTATATTGTAAATTTTTAAGGAAAATCTTTAAAAAATAAAGAAATCCCATGGCCAGAGAAACAAGTTTGAATTTGAATATCTAATCTAATATCAAATCTAGAGAAACACAATACATTAACCAGAAATAGTTATGTTCATCACTGAAAAAAAAGAACTGCTTATTCTTTCAAATCTTGAATCTGCTGACAGTTTTGCTAACATAAATAGCACATTTTTGGTATTGTTTATGTCTGTTTGACAAAGATGCAAATAGCATTAATACATCATAACTATTCCTAGTTTTATTAAAAATGAGATTAGTGATAGGTAAAATAGCTGAATTATTGGCATTGAGCATGAACTATTTTTTCCACTCTAGGGAGGCAGTTACTCCATACTATTCTACCAAATTTTTGTCACATTTTTTTTCTATTGGGTGTACTTCCAGAAGTCACAATAACAGTGAGTCACCATAAAAAAAAAAAAAA
>PISX010008253.1:67763-83241 GCA_004024625.1 Mellivora capensis | reverse complement strand
AAACAGACAAACAAAAAAAAAAGAACCTCGTCAAAAAGAACCCTAAGTATAAGATTTATAGACTACCAGGACAAACACAAGTATACAAAAATACTGGTAGGAGAAAAAGATGGGAGAGTGGTTGTAAATTCTCAGTGTGGGCGAGGAAGGTTATTTTGCTTCTTCCTGGATGTATCTTGATATCTTTTTTAAGGGATACAACTATCCTTAGATATCAGGGAATTAAAAATTGGTTTTCCTATAGGGGTGGCATTGATTGGGGAAAGGGGATAACCTTGAATTTTAACTCTGTATGAGTATTAGCAAATAAAAGTAAAGAAAAGAATGATCTAAACTAAAGTGTAATTTAAAAAAATATATAAAAAATAGAAAAGCAAAAGAAAAACGGGTATATGCATCAAAAAGTTCAGGTTAGAAGGTTATTATGGAATTTGATGTACTGGACGTCTCACTGTGATGGTAAATAGGCTAAAAAAATCTATTTAACAAAATAAAAAAGATTAAAAAAATTTTTTTAAATGAACCAGAATAATGGGAACGAATTAAGAATTAAACGCATCTATGAAGTAGTAGTGATTGTTGTCTTCTAGGCGGGTTGGCTTTCTGGGGGAGGGGCCTGCCGCGTGGGTTTTCAGGCGGTGTTTCCTGAGTTAAGTCCTCCCGCCCCCCTCCAGGGGGTGGGCTCTGAGGAAACCGGGCCTTTAGGCTTTTGTTCTCTGGAGGTTTTTATGTCTGTTCCTTTGTTTTCTCTGGAGGTTTTTATGTCTGTTCCTTTGTTTTCTCTCCCCCCTTGGCAGCTCCGGATGGTTCTTGGAGGTTTAGAGGAAAGCAAACTGCACCCAGACCTCCCTCCCAGAGAGAAGCCCCAGTCCGTTCCTCTCTGGGTGCTGCAGAGCAGGTTCCCAGCCGCGATCTCTGGGGACACCTGTGTGTCCTGCTTGTACTCAAAACCACAAGGGGCAGCTGTCTGGGCAGCTCCAGACCCCCAGAGAGGTTCCAAGTGGGGAAGGCACACAGAGATTTTCCCGCTGGCCCGAGCTGATCAGACTTTCTGGGTCCTAGAGAGCCCAGCTGGCGCCCGCGCACCTCTCTCAGGGGAGGGGGTGGAGCGCGTCTCAGGCTCTGCTAGCGCGGCGCGGCACACGCGTGGGGACTGCAAAAGTCTCTTTCTGCTCCAGGAGGGTCCCAGCCCCTGCCACAGGCCAAACGCCCTTAGGAGGTCTCCTCACAGCTCAGCGACCAGGACCTGGTTTCTCCGCTGCACTCTCTCTGGCTCAGCGCCAGGGGTGTCTGCCCTCCGTGGGGGACTTAAGCCCCTGTCCCTAACAGTTCCAATTCCCACAATTTCACCCTACGATCTTTTCTCTTTTTGAGTGCTTTTTATCGGTCTTCAAGTTAATATTCTTTTTTTAAAGCTGAATGAAAGGTACATAAAACTTTACTATGTTTTTATAGATTATGTACATTAGATACTCTTGTGTACATTTAAAATATTTTATAATAAAAATTGTTTAAGAAATTGGTGGGAAAGGGACGCCTGGGTGGCTCAGTTGGTTAAGCGGCTGCCTTCAGCTCAGGTCATGATCCCAGCGTCCTGGGATCGAGTCCCACATCGGCTCCTTGCTCAGAGGGAAGCCTGCTTCTCCCTCTGCCTCTGCCTGCCACTCTGTCTTCCTGTGCTCGCTCTCTCTCTCTCTGACAAATAAATAAAATCTTTAAAAAAAAAAAAAAAAGAAATTGGTGGGAAAAACTGTTCTTCAAAATAACTAATTAAATTATGTATTTTTTAAATGATTTTATTTATGTATTTTATTTTTTAAAGATTTATTTATTTTAGAGAGAGAGAGACCACTCAAGTGTGGGAAGGGGCAGAGGAAGAAATGTTAGCATGCTCCACACTGATTGTGCGAGCCTGACATAGAGCTCAGTCTCATGTCCCTAAGATCACAAACTGAGCTGAAACCAAGAGTATGACTCTTAACTGTGTCACCCAGGTTCCCCTTTATTTGAGAGAGAGAGTGTGTGTGCGAGCAGGGAAAGGGGTAGGGGGAAAGGAGAGAACCTCAAGCCAACTCTACGCTGAGTGCAGAGCCCAGTGCAGGGCTTAATCTCTTGACCCGGAGATTATGATCTGAGCTGAAATCAAGAGAGTTGGAAGCTTAAACGAATGAGCCACCCAGAGGCCCCTAAATTATGTATTCTTTATTGTAAAGTTGTTAAACTTGCCCACACAAATAATATTTTACATTATAACAAATATTCACTATAGTCAAAACATTGTCATGCAAAAATAAGCATTAACTTCAGAATCAATAACTGATTTGTACACTTAGAAAAATGAAGAATTAAAAAATATGTATAACAAAGTGTTCATTAATTTGCATCTCCTTAGGATGGTGATCATCACTATAGAAGCTGTTTTTAATGAATTTGAGTTATTGTTATCTTTTCTGAACACATACTTAAGTTTCGATGCTTAACATATTTGAAAACAGTTGTGATTATATTGTTAAGTGTAATTTCCATAGTATAAAGTATTAGTACCTTTCTCTTTTTGGAAGAGTCAGAATGGATCATCAATACACCACTGTGGCCTTGTGATAGACTGGATGTACTCAATCGACATAATCTGCTCTGTACAATTGCACATGAAATCTTAGCCAAGAGCCTTTATAGACAGACATTTGAAGTTTTGCAAAATCTACCAGGTTTTCAAAATTCTCAAGGTATGTTTCAATTAATCTGTTGTTTCAGAAGTTCTAATTAATCTATTGTCCATCTGTTTTTTTTTTAATTTTTTAAGATTTTGTTTATTTATTAGAGAGAGAGAGAGAGAGAGAAAGAGCACAAGCAGGGAGGGGCAGGCAGAGGGAGAAGCAGACTCCCCACCAAGCAAGGAACCCAACGCAGGACTCCATCCCAGGACCCTGGGATCATGACCTGAGCCGAAGGCAGACACTCAACTGACTGAGCACCCAGGCATCTCCATCTGATGTTTAAAGAAGAAACAGTTCTGCACCTGTTTTGGTTCAACATATATTTTTAATGATACTGTTTTCTGCAAATCTGTTCTCTGAAAACTGAATATGCTTTTCTGATTTTTGTTTTATTTTTTTAAAGCAGGGGTGCTTACCTTTGGGTTGTCGACAGTTCCCAACTGTTTTGGTCAGTCCCCTTTCCCTACCTGTCAGGTCAGCAGCAAACAGTAATGCCCCCAGCAAGCTTTATGTGGTCAGAATTCATTTTATTAGAATAATGAGAGTACTTTTTCTATTACTTACTTATATAAATATAGATCTTAGTTTCCATTACTTTGGAACATAGGGAAACATGGAATAATTGGAGGAAATTAACAAATGACAAGTTCAAAGAAAGGGAATGTTAATGTGGGCAATAGTAGGTAGTGCTCTTGAATCCTAACACTCAGGTCTTACATGAACAGGAAGAGAGTCCATGTTAAGGGAAGCATGAGCAAAAGCTTTGGGTCAAAATGAGCTGAGTGATGGGTTCAGAGTGGCAGGTTACCACTTCAACAGAATGTTAACCCAAGGGCCTCCCACAGTGTTTTATCAGTCAGGGAAGTTCCACTGGTAGAGATGTTCAGGAAGAGACGAAAAGGTAAGGAGATTAATTTCCTGCTAAGGCCTGAATCACTAAAGAATGCTGCAAATAAAGTGATAAAGACCAGAGTCTAGTTTATAGATTGAACTGACTAAATATAGGGAATAAAAGACTTGGCAGTGACTTCACTTTCTTCTAAGTGAGGAATTGAACTAGAAAACCCAATGAAAGATTTGTTTTTAATTTGAGATAGAATATTAGGGGGTGATTTATTTTTAGTCATGGAAAATTAAGTCTGAGGTCTGAACTGTAGACAATGAAGCAGAACTATGCAGGTCATTCATTTGGGGACACTGCAGACGAAGATACATGTGGGATCACGAAAGAGTGTTAATGCAGCCTCTGCAGTAATTGTCAAGCTTCTTTTCTTATTCTCTGTTACAAAGTAAATGAATGTGTTTGCTTTTGTTGAATGCTTATTTGTTTCTTAGTATATAAGATGATTGCATTTTAGTGACTGTGACTCCCATAGCGGGAAGCAAAGTGCCAAGGGGAACAGAGAGAAAGGAAAAGTAGCGAGAGAGAGAAGATGGAGAGACTAAAATCGATTTCATTATACCTTTTTTTTTTTTTCCCCCCAGAAACTGTGGAGGTCTCACAGTATAGCCTTCTCTTCAATAAACTTCTGGATGCCTGTATAGAAAGCAACAGTCTTGGTATGTCATCCTCTGTAGCAGAATTCATGATTTCAAAGAACATCCCTATTGATTTCTCCTTTCTTAGAAGATTAATTACTTCTTTAGGAAGGAGTTGTTTATGGCTCAAAGCCAGAGCCCACTACAAAAGTAAGTTACATTTTAAAAAATTTATATTTGATTCATTAGTTTGACTTTGTATTTTCTAACTCTGAAGCCTTGTATAATTTTTATGACTAGGCATTTAAATATGTAAAAAGAGCAGTTGATACACATTCAGATAATAGTGGTCTACCCAGATTTGTGCTCTCTTTGGAAACTTATTCTTTCTTGGTTTTTTGTTTTTTGGGGGTTTTTTTGGTGTGGTTTTGTTTTTGTTTTTGTTGTTTTTTTTACTATATCTTCATTTCTTTGCACATCAGTATGCCCACTGGAGGGTGCACAAAGGAAATAAATGACAGCATTTGAACCAGTTTGGCTTAGCTTGTAAGTATACCGGAGTAAAATAACTGGTAGAATGAAGTTTAAGGAGTATTTATATATTTTATTCATCCCTGCTATATCCCTGATCTTTATAAGTCAGAATATTTTATAGCAGGCCACATAGGAAGTACAGAGGCTGCCATTACTGAACATGATACATAAGTTTTTTGCATGGCTCCTAGTAATAGAATATTGTTAATATATTTACAGTTGTTTCTCCCTAACCAGTAAGCCTGGAAAACTAATGCTTTCTCCAATCCCAGCCACCTCACAGGTTTTTGAATTGGGAAGTAATTTTTTGTATAGAATCTGGATCCAGAAAACAATTCTTTTCTGCATTCCTACAGTAATTTGTCTCAAATTTACTTTTTTCTTTTCTTTTTTGAGAGAGAGTGAGCGAGAGGTGGAGGGACAGAAGGAGAGAAAGAATTCTAAGGTTGATCTCACAATCCTGAGATCATGACCTGAACCACCCAGATGCAGTTAAATTTCTATTTCCTTAACTGCTGTGTATATAACAAACATTTGAGTGCCTACTATGTGTCACTACTGTGCTAGATTTGTCAACATCCCAGCCATCCTTACCAGCACAGACACCTTTCTGAACTTGGAAGTGTTTTCTACCAGCTGTGATCAGTTTAGCAGGTGGTAACTTTTTCCCCAATGAAAAAAGAAAGAAAATATTAGCATACATTACAGGTAGTAAAGTATTATTTGGTAAAATTTTCATTTCAGTTAAATGTATACAGATTATGTTGCTGGGTCAATCAAAAGAAGTTTTGAAAGAAGTTTTCTTTTTTTTTTTAAAGGGTGATCAGAAATTTAGAGGAGATGTAGAATTGTTTGTTCATGAACACCTCATTTCAATTTTGTGGTTATGTTTCAACTCCTTATACTATTTCCCTGCAGATTACTAGAAATCACACACAAGGTATATATGTACAGTTTGCTGTAACTTCTTGATTTTAGTTTTTAGAATTATGTTGATGGGGTTATTTATTTTCCAAGTAATTATGCGATTTGGGGAACATGCCATTAGAAGGTGTTTAGATGGCATAGGAACAAAACCTAAACTTGGAAACATTTCAGTGAGATTTCTATGGATCTCTATTTTTTAGTTGGAAATAAAATTCTGTATTAAAGCAGTTGAACTTAAAAAAACATGTAAAATTTTTTATTAACAGCTTTATTGAGATATAAGTCAAATACCATTACAGTTCACCCATTTATAGCAGTGGTAAGGTATTCACAGTTTGCAGCCATCACCACAGAACATTTTCATTATGCCAAAAAGAAACCCTGTATCCATTAGCAATCATTTCCCATTTTTCTCCCAAATTCTTCTAGTCCTAACTTATTTTTATAGTTTTTCTTTTTTAATAGTGTTAAAATGATTCATGCCTAGGTGCAAGTCAGTACATTTTTTACTAGCACTTGTCCTCTTATCTAAACATATCTGTGCCTAGTTTCATATGCAATGAACTTCTGGGACTTATGCTGGTGAGGTATAGGACAGACTATTTTTGTTTTTTAAAAGATTTTCTTTGTTTATAAAAGAGAGCACTAGCAGGGGGAGGGGTAGAGAGAGAGGGAGAAGCAGACTTCTTGCCACCTATCAGGGAGCCTGATGTTGGGCTCGATCCTAGGACTCTAGGATCATGACCTGAACTGAAGGCAGACACTTAATAAGCTGAGACACCCAGGTGCCTCTATTTTTGTTTGTTTTTGTTGTTTTGTTTTTTGTTTTTAATTTACCTGAGTTATAGAATGAAATGAGTAATTTACAACCACTGACCAGTCTTCACAACATTTTATTTCCTGACAATGTTGACATTTAAAGTATCATCGGATCTTTCTTTAGATTTAGCTTCACACATAGCACTCTAGGAAAGCCTTTCAGTGTCTTATAATCAGTCTAGTAGTACTTGATTCTGGGCCGATGGCTTTTTCATTAAGACACTGTTAAGACTATGGTGCCAGTGCCTTTGTTTTGCCTTTTTAGAAAAATATTTTATACAGTTTTATTGAAATAACTTTACATACCATAAAATTCACCCATTTAAAGTGGACAGTGCATTAGTTTTTATTATACTCACAGAATTGTGCAGCCATCATCACAATCTAATTTTAGAACATCTTCAGCACCTCCAAAAAAAGAAATCCTAAATACATTAGCAATCCTGATATGCCTCCTGCTGACCTAGCCCTAGACAACAGCTAATCTACTCTATTTTTGTGGATTTGCACATTCTGGGCATTTCACGTAAGTGAAATAATTCAGTATGTAGTTTTTTTTTAATGACTAGCTTCTTCCACTTAGCATAATTGTTTCCAGGTTCATCCATGTTGTAGCACGTATCAATACTTTATTCCTTTTTATTGCTGAATAATATCCCATTGTGCAGAATTTATCCACCCATCTTTTGATGGACACTTGAGTTGTGTCCACTTTTTGGTTATTATGAATAATACTGTTGCAAACATTCACATACAGGTTTTTGTGTGGACATATATTTTTATTTCTCTTGGGAGCAGAACTGCTGGCTCATATGGTAAATCTATGTGTTTAGCATTTTGAGAAACTACCAATGTACTCACAAAGAAGCTGCATGATTTTGTTTATATGCCCACCACCCAAGTTTGAGATTTCCAGTTTCTTCACATCCTCACCAACACTTATTACACTGTGTTTTTTATTTTAGCTTTCTTGGTGGATATAAGGTGATATAAAGTGGATATAATTGTGGTTTTGATTTTGCATAATACTAATGATGTTGAACACCTTTTCATGTGCTTATTGGCCATTTGTGTATCTTCTGTGGAGAAATGTTAAATCCTCTACCCATTTTTTTCTTTGTACATTTCTTAATTGTATTTATTGGTTGAGTTGTAAGAGTACACACATCTATACACATGCACATAATATACATATAGATATAAACACACTCTGGATGCAAGTTCCATGTCGAATACATGAATTTCAGTTTTTTTCTCCATTCTGTGAATTGTCTTTCCCTTTATTTATGGCTTGGCTTTGCTTTTTGTTTTCAAACTAATCAGAAGGCAACTGTCCAGGGACAATAAAGTTGCCTTCCTGATGCTCCTGATTTGCTCTCCCTAGTCCTAAAAATACTGATTTTCTCTCAGAGCTGAAAAGGCAGGAAGGGAGATGTTATTAGTGTGTCCTTCCATTGTTTTTCCTGTAAAACGAAATGGGAATATTTTTCTTTTCAAATTTGCTTTTAGGGGGAAAAGTTAATGATGGTAAATTTCTATTCAGTTTGTTATTTTTTGTTTCCCCCATCTGGTCAGCAAAGTAAAATAAGAATGTATGTAAATTATACTTATCAATAGCTAGGAAAGTTAATGAGTTGATAGGGCTTGTCCTCTAAGAGACCTAGGGAGGTGGGACTACCTAGTATTTAGGAATCCAAAATCTGTGGAGTCAGAAGGCTGGGGTGATTCCCAAAGCCCCTTTACCTATCATGTGGGAGTCACTGTACCTGATTTCAAAGGTAGTAAACTGTCAGTTAAAATTAGGTAAAACCTATGTGTTTAACACAGGTTCCTGGCACACAGTAAGTCCTCAAAGATTAACAATCATCATCCACATTAGATTTTTTTTTTTTTAAAGATTTTATTTATTTATTTGACAGAGAGAGAGACAGTGAGAGAGGGAACACAGTCAGGGGAGTGGGAGAGGGAGGAGGAGGCTCCCCCCTGAGCAGTAAGCCTGATGTGGGGCTAGATCCCTGGCCTTGGGATCATGACCTGAGCCGAAGGCAGCCGCTTAATGACTGAGCCACCCAGGAGCTCCCACATTAGATTTCTTAAAGAACTTATTCTAACAAATATTTTAAACAACTTTTACATACAGATTTAAATTGGTTTCAGTAAAACATAACAGTATATACAGTTTGGATGTCTTAGGACTTACGGGGATTTCCCTATATATCATTTGTAAGAAGCACCTAAACAGTTTAAAAATTAAATCTCTTTTCTTGAAAAGTAAAATTTTTAGAACATGAATTGGTGAGCACCTACAACACACTGAGCACCTACAGGAAAGATACATATTTTACTTATTTTTATATCTAAATAGTGCTTAGCTCAATGTCACACATAGAATAGACAGTAAATGTTTATTATATAAACTGTAACAGCAGTATAAATAAGTGCTCAAAAATAGTATATCTGTGTGACAGAAAAATCTTCAAATTATAATTTCTACTTTTTTCAACATTTTGGGTTCATAATTCAGGATAGGCAATAATTACAAATATATGTAGTTGCCATTAGAGCAGATCCCATTAAAACAAAACCCGAGTTGCTATTCTGGTTTTTTAGTTACTCTGAAATTATGTTGTGTTGATTATGGTTTGAAATAAATGGGCAGTTGCCACAATGAGGTTCAAAAATAATATTTAGAGCAGAGTTTTTAAAATAAATTTCTTACTTCATATTTAATGTTTCAGAAGCATTTTATAAAGAATAATATCAAATGTACTAGGATATATAATTTGTATAATAAACCATATAATTTGTATAATAAACCTGATGTGAAGAATCATTCTGTAAGGTAAGTAATTAATCACCTGTGGAAGTCTAGCTTTTCACCTTTTGAGGTTTTAGTAAAGTTTGATCTATTTTTTTATTTCCAGGTGCTCTTTCATTGGGTTGCTACCCACCATTGGAGGGAAATTTATACAGAAAACTTCTACTGATTCCTTCCTATTTATCTGAGATTGAAATGCTTTTAGCTATCGAAATCTTCCTGGTATCTAATGCTAGTAGTATTCAGAGTCCTGGAACTTCTACACAGATACTGCAGATAGTTTTGAAAAGGTTAGTTGGCATAACTTCTATTTGCATGCTAAAAGCAGCTCATGGTTCCCTACACCTGTCCTAGGATGTAAATATTTTTGTATATCTTATATTTTATAATAAACATATATTTTTATGCATATTTTACATACACACATATACATAGATGTGTATATATACATATTCACATATATTTATTATATGTAATATATATATTAGCATATGTATGTATTTATAAACTTTGGTAACATTTAAATTGAAAAAGGATTTGACCTGTTGGAGACATAAAACCAAACAAGCTAGTAACATTTAATAAACACATTAGCAACTTCAAAGATGCTGTCTAGGGACAGAGAAATGGATCCTCTTTAAGAATTTCTTGGGACACCTGGGTAGCTCAGTGGGTTAAAGCCTCCGCCTTCAGCTCAGGTCATGATCCCAAGGTCCTGGGATCGAGCCCCACATCAGGCTCTCTGCTCAACAGGAAGCCTGCTTCCTCCTCTCTCTCTGCCTGCCTCTCTGCCTACTTGTGATCTCTCTCTGTCAAATAAATAAATAAAATCTTTTAAAAAAAACACATAAAAAAAAAAGAATCAGTCTATCTAGATAGGTATCTAAAAGTTACTTATCTTTCAGATAAGTAAGATCTACTTAGTAAGATCAACACAGAAGATCTAAAAACCAAGTCTAAAAGGTAAATTATGCAATGGTTTATTTGATTCAGTAAAGAATTATGTCAAACATAAATCCATCAGCCTAGTTTCTAGATTTTGAAGTGTTGTTATAAATGCATAATATTATAATGTAGCTGTTGGAAAGACTGGTAATTTCTTCAAATAATTTTGTGTAAAGTCCCAGAATTTGGGCTTATACCACTCCCAATTCCTTACCGGCCTATCCAGGAAACTAATAAAGATCTCATGGGTCTCCTGTTTTAGAGTTTCTTGACAAAAGATTTCTTAAGTTTACCAGTGGTATAAACCACATCATCAGATTGGATAGCCTATCAATTATCTATTACTGCGTATAAATTGTCCCCAAACAGCTTAAAACAGCAAATATTATTTTAGTTTCTGTGGGTCAGGAATTTTGGAGTAGCTTAGCAGTATGGTTATGGCTCAGGATCTCTGAGGTGGTGGGTCAGGAGTTGAGGTCACCTACCTGATGGCTTGACTGAGGCTGGAGGATCCATTTTCTAGATAGCTCATTAACATGTCATTGCCAAGAATCCTCAGTTCCTTGAGTACTTCATGATAGGACAGCTAACTTATCTGAGAGAGTGATCTAAGAGAGAAAATGCAACGGGGAAGCTACAGTTCCTTTTATGACCTATATCAAGAACTGTGAAGGCTCTATTTGCAGGCTACCTACTCAGTCTGACATAGTCACCTAGATCCTAGTGTAAGACACAAGATTCTTGCATTGGAGACAGATGATGTTATTACTTATGGTACAGCAAGCAATATGATTATCTGCATATATGTATCTCCCGTTTTCCTCCCCAAGTCCCACAGATGGGCCCAGCTGGATACCTATACATGCACTGGGTTCTGTTACAGAAGAGTAATCTTGAACTTCAGGGGACCTGTTATAATGAATGATAAGCATGCCTGCCCTGTTACTCTTCAGAGAAATATCATCTCTATCTTGTGAGGCTATAAGCAAACCTACCCTTTGCTCTAGAAGACCCTGTCTTTGTCTTTCAAGGTGATCCACTATATAAACATCCTTGAAATGCAGAACAAGAGGTAGTCAGTGTCTCTACTTTCAAAACTTATAGAAATGCAGAGACCCAGGAAGAACTGTCATCTAATAACCAGTGTCCAAAGGTACACATGGTCATTTCTGCTTAATTCCATGTGTGATAGTGAGTCATTTAACCTAGGCTATACTTAAGTGGAAGAAAATTAGAAAATAATTTAAGTAGTTTCCACACTAGGCTTGAACTCACAACCCTGAGATTGACCTGAGCTGAGATCAAGAGTTGGACACTTAGCTGACTGTGCCACCCAGGCACCCCAGAAAATAATTTTAGGTCCACATTTTTTTAAAATTTTTTTTAAATTTTAAATTTTTTTTAAAGATTTTATTTATTTGTCAGAGAGAGGGAGAGAGAGCGAGCGAGCACAGGCAGACAGAGTGGCAGGCAGAGGCAGAGGGAGAAGCAGGCTCCCTGCCAAGCAAGGAGCCTGATAGGGGACTCGATCCCAGGACGCTGGGATCATGACCTGAGCCAAAGGCAGGCGCTTAACCAACTGAGCCACCCAGGCGTCCCTAGGTCCACATTTTTTTAAAACCCACTACAATTAGCTTTTTTTTTTTTTTTTTTTTGGTTATGGCTTTATTTTTTTCTGAGGGCCTCCTTCTGTACTACTGTGCACTCTAAGTGGCATGAGGCATTTGGGCCTCCCAACTTGAGGGTTTGATTTTCTCATAGCTTTCCATTCCCCACATATATGCAGCCTTTTTATTCATTGTTGAATTTGGGGGGTATTTGTGACCTCAGTGCATAACTAGTGACATGCCTAAATCTTTAACTTTGTCCCAAACAATATTATTTTCTCTATTATTATTATCATCCCGAGACCTGCCTTGTTACACTAACCTCTCTCAGGGAGAATTTTCTTCATCTTTAGGCTTTCAAAAACTGCACCTAGTTGGCATATGCCCAGTCCACCAGATTTTAGGTACCACTTAGGACACTTACTACATCCAGTAGTAGAAGGCACCTGCCAATCCTTCCTCTCTGTGATGACTGGTTCAACTTGGGGACCAAGCTGAAGTCCTCAATTGCACCATTCTGTGCACCACACTAAGGTGCTAATGCAAGGAGACCCATTCTTACACCTTGTTGTTGGGCCCTCTAGGTGCCAAGAGCAGGATACAGTGAACACAAACAATTGATGCCTAATGCAACAGCCACATCTCTATTTTAAACACTTCCCACTCCCTATCTCTTAAGGTAAACAGTCATAAAAATTTTATGAAATTTGGAGACTGGTAGAAAAGTTATTAGAAAAGTAAATTGGAGCACTTAGTGAAGACTCTTAAATCAAGACTAAAAAAAGTAACTGGAAATTTAGTAAAGGCATATAGCTACAATTCTATTCTGTTACCAAATGTTAGCTACCTGTTAAGTATATGCTTAGAATTTAAAATAGCTAATATCAAGGTAAAATACGTGACTGCTAATAACTCCAAGTTTGATTAAATTCACTATTTTTGTACACATTACAGTGAATAGTTATGCCATTATCAACTTTCACAATATTGAGAGGTTATTAGCGGTGTTCTAGGTAAGTGTTTTTCAAACTGTGGGATGTAGCGCATTTGTGTGGTAAAATCAATTTAGGGTATTGTAACCACATTATTTTTTTTTTTTAAAGATTTATTTATTTGAGAGAAAGCACACATGGAAGAGGGGCAAAGGGAGAAGGAGAGAAAGTCATAAACAGACTCTGCTGATAAATAAATCAAATCTTTTAAAAAAAAAAAACATAAAACAGACTCTGCTGAGTGCAGAGTGAGACTCAGGGCAGGACCTGATTTTACGACCCTGAGATCAAGGCCTGAAATCAAGTCAGAAGCTTAACCAGCTGTGCCACCCAGGCATCCCTGCAACCACATTATTAAAAAAATAAAAGGGAGGCTGGGTGGCTCAGTTGGTTAAGGATCTGCTTTCATCTCAGGTCATGATCCCAGGGTTCTGGGATTGAGTCTCACATCGGGCTCCTTGCTCAGCCCGGAGCCTGCCTCTCCCTCTGCCTGCTTCTTCTCCTGCATGTGCTCTCTCTCTCTCTCTTCCTCTTTCTCTGTCAAATAAATAAAAATCTTTCAAAAAAAAATAAGAGACAGTAGAAAATAGAGTACATTGCCTTAAGGGTAAGTCTTGTGAAACTTCATCTTTATGTATGAGTGTATATACTGGGTCACAGTATAAAATGTCTTTTACTATGTGTCTTGTTCGAAAAATTTGAAAGCCACTATCAGAAGAATACAGTAAAAAAGACTCATAGCTTAGTACCAGTAAATGTAGATGACCGTTTTAAAGAAACTATAGTTTCTGACTTTGTGAGTTGTTCACTTTGTAGATGTGAAGAAAACAAATCTCGGAGCAAGGATGATTATCAAGCTGCAGTGGAAAGATTAATTATGGCTGCTCGTATATCAGATCCAAAGCTCTTCATTAAGCACATGACCGTCAATGTTAATAAGGAACAGGTTTATAGTTTGGAACATTGTTCTGCCCTGAAATGGTTGAAAGAGAATATGAAGTGGGCTGGAAAGGTTTGGCTTTTCAGTAACCATTAGTTAATAAAGGCTTCTTCTTCTTTTTTTTTTTTTTTTTAAGTTCAAGTAATCATTGTTGAAAATAAAAGGCAGTAAAAATACAGTTTTCACTATATTCACCTTTTGCCCTTTAATGGTTTATACAGTAAGTTAATAGTTTCCAAACACTAAAAGTTTAGATTTAAGTGTGCAAGATGGTTTTATCCACACTGAGAAGTGATTTTTTCAAATTACTTTTTGACTTCTCTTTAACTTAGGTAAACCCCTATTTATTCTGAAATCTAAACAGTGGGAGATCACAAACTGAATATTGTGCAGCATTTAATAAGAGGGAGACATAAAAGGGAAAGTAGGTGAGCAGGTAACTGGAGTTTCCAGATAAATCTTTAGGGATATGAAATAAGTTTATAAACAGTACAGAGTCTAAATCTAATTCTACATCTGTAATCTAGAATAGTAAATACTAATGAAAAATGATTCAAATGTTAAAATTCTAGGGCACCTTTGAGTTATACCAAAAAATTTTTAAATTTCTGTCTGAATAATTTTCCTTTAGTGTATCTTACAGTGTATTTTGAAAATTTGTAATTTGTTGCATTAGATATGACTAAAGAAAAGAGTATTTTAAACAAATATATCACAACATAAATACCCTAACAAGGACTGTTCCTAATCGCCTTAGGAAGTTTAAACTCCTTTTCTCAAGTCCTTTGGATCTGTAGCACATTCTCCAAGGTGATCATTTTCAATCCTTTATTTGATACTTAAAAACAGAATTTAAAATCATTTAGAGAGAAAGTCTGAATAAAGTGAGTAATAAAGAGTAAGTCGTGACTAAGGGGATTGAAGGTATTTCCTAAAGTTTTCAAAATATGGTAACAGCATCACTGGAGTAAGTCTGTACCCTCCCAAGACTGAAAAAAGTTAAATCCTAGCACTTAACAAAATGCCTATTATCATATGATGAAATGTGAAATGAATACTAGAACGGGATATGGGAAGAGAGGCAGAGGAGAGGTAAAGAAAAATGCTCACTTCTCTAGTATGAAGAAACCCGGTGAGAGTAACTGCCGTTACTTAAATGCGGCACCTAGAAAATAGGTTTGGAGATTAATACCATCAGTTTGAGGCACCTTTGAGGACAAGTGAAGAGAATGGTAAGTGGACACTTAATAAATTAGTCCTTCCTATAGATGGAAACTGAAAACCAAAGAAAGAGAAATAGACCATTTAGATGTGGCCAGGATGCATCTGAAAAGATTAAAATGCGCAAGATGGTAAATTAAGCTTTTAGGGGGAAAAAAATGGGGTTGAATGGCGTGGATCACAAGTGACCAAACTGTCCAGAGCAAGAGCCGTTAGGGATGAAACAAATGGAGGCGCCGCGCCTGTCTTTTTTCCCTTTCTGAACAGTGCCAAAAGGTAGAGAAAAGAGCGGTTGTTGCATTTGTCTAATTTCACTTGTGGCCATTCCTGGGGATAAAGCCACCAGAGCAAAGTAAAGCTAAATCCCAAGATGAAGTTTTAAAAAGGGGGGTGGAGGGAATGCTAAAGGTTTGAAAATAGCAAGATCTCGAAGGGACCAAAGTAAAAAAATGTAAACTGGAGAAAATGTTTAGGAATTA
>PISX010008253.1:0-67663 GCA_004024625.1 Mellivora capensis | reverse complement strand
CGGCGCCGGCAGCGCGCTGAACTCACTTCGAGCGATCCGCCGCGCCCGCGTCGGAAGGACGCGCGAGCGGTGCGCGCCCGACGGGGATTTCAGGGGCGGGGGCTCAGCGATCACTGTCGGTAGGAACCTGTCAGCGGGTCCCGTGGGACGAAGGCCGGTGGGAACGCCGGGCCCTGCGGCGCGCGCCTTTAGTGGGGCTGGCGCACCGGTGCGCATGCGTCGCCGCATAGCCCGGCGGGAGGGACACTCCTTCGTCCTGGTGTGGGGTGGGAGGTGGAGCAGGTCGGAGAGATCCCGCGCGGCGGACGCTGGCTGTGTAAAGAGCTCGACGGGAGGGCCTCCAGCGGTGCTTTCGGGCTGCTCAGCGCAGAAAAAGGGGTTCGGGGAGGCAGTGTGCAGAGTCACCTTAGGTCCACGTGATAACTTCTGAACTGAGGCGATGCCAGGGCCCGGAGTGTGCGCACCGCATCTGTTTTAACTTGTTTTGAAATGAGAAACCAAAGACGGTTTACGTTTGTTTCCGACTATGTTTCCCGTAGTCCATGTATCATAGAAGTGTTGTGATTCAAACCTCCTAGCACAAGATTTAGAAGGAAGCTAAAGAACCTAGGTACTTTGCTTTTGCTGTAACTTATTATTTACTAGGACTTGCTGCTTTGCTTTGTCTTGGCCTTTTTCGCTTCCCTGAGAAGTAGTCAACTGAAAAGCAATGAAAAATTGCCTGCTTTTGTTTCTCCTTGACGGAACAAACTGCTTTTAAAAACTTGCAGTAGGGGCGCCTGGGTGGCTCGGTGGGTTAAGCCTCTGCCTTCAGCTCAGGTCATGATCCCAGGGTCCTGGGATTGAGCCGCGCATCACGGGATCTCTGGTCAGCAGGGAGCCTGTTTCCTCCTCTCTCTCTGCCTGCCTCTCTGCCTACTTGTGATCTCTCTCTGTCAAATAAATAAATAAAATCTTTAAAAAACCTTGCAATATAGTTACTAAGATAAGTGCACAGTGAGAGTAGCCTGAGGATATTAGCCTTTGTTAAAATAAATTACTTTCAAATAAAAACTGTGCCAAATGGCCAAAGACCAATCCTAGGACCTTTATTTAACAAACACTGTTATTATTTGTGTATCTGTCAGAGGTAAGCAAAACCCTTTTTCTCTAAACAACCCATAATTTGGCTTTTCACCAAATTAGATACCCCTTTCTCCTAGGTTTGATCTGTAACTACATAGATTTATTGCCCTAGCACAGAATTTAGGTTAAAATCAGAAATTTTCATTTTATGAAATACAAGCTAACATTACTATTAAGTGGATGACAGTGACCATTTAAGATGCTTTGTAAATGAATTGTGACTTTCCTCATCTCCCAGCCTCAATCCAGAGTTCTCTGTCTCCTTGGAAAATACCTTCCAAATCCACTCCCCCTTCTAAATATTGTACCAGAGATTTCCCCCGTAATACTCAGTGCATGGCTGTGTTATTTCATTAACTATATTTTATAATTATCTTTATTGTGCCACTCCCTCTATCTTTCCTAAACTAAATTTCTGGACAAGTGGGATTGGCTTAATGTTTTTTTATTCCCAGTACTGTAAGAGTGGGTTAGCATAAGTATAGCCATCTTAGCTTGGGCAGCCATCTCAGGCCCAAGGGCTGAACTTTCCCCTACTTTACTTTAGTTCCAGAGACCCCCACCCTGCTTTAGTTCTAAGAAAGTACCCCACCCTGCAACACCATGGCAGAGGCTAATCAGCTTAAACCACCAGGGCGGCTAAACTGTTGTGCCACAGGGACCGGATTACTAAACCACCAGGGGGGTGCAAGCCAAAAGTATGTAGGGTCTCTGAAGTGATGGAAAATTACTGTGAGTTGGATGTTTAAAAAAAAAATGCTATATAAACCCTTGGCTTTGAGTGCTCGGGGTCCTTGTAGAACCCCACTGATACTCAGACCCCAGCTAGCTGGAAATAAACCTCACTGTGTGACTTCCATTATTGAGAGTGTTCTCTAATTGAGGAGTGGTCGACTCCGTACCCTAACAGTACTTTGCACAGAGCCTGGCGCATAAGAACTTGGTAAATGCCTGTTGATAAATTAGGTAAATTAAGGACCCAGAGTGCCTCCCAAGCCTGAAGAGTTAGTTATTTTATAGCATGCCTGAGGCCTTTTCCAAGTGGAAGAATAGTAGGCTACTTGGAATCTGCTTAAGAACCACCCATGTAAAAATCTGGGCACAAGAAGTTGACCTATGTGCCCTGTGCTTTCAAACTGTTTTTCACTAGTAAGTGGGAACACCCAGTTCTGCTCAGAAGCAGTGGATTTTCAATCTGCTAAAAGTCATTTTGACTTTCTGGATAGCTAAGTCCTGTAAGGGAAAGAAATCTTGTCTTTTTAGCAATCACATTTTTTTTTAAGACTTTATTTATTTATTTGACAGACAGAGATCACAAGTAGGCAGAGAGAGCAGGAAGCAGGCTCCCTGCTGAGCAGAGAGCCCGACACTGGCTCGATCCCAGGACCCTGGGATCATGACCTGAGCCAAAGGCAGAGGCTTAAACCACTGAGCCATCCAGGTGCCCCAACAATCACATTTCTTATAGTAAATTTAAAAGTTAACATTGCAGTTATCAGTCAGGCCCCTTATGATTTTGTTTTTCCTGGGGCCTGTTTATTTCTAACTAGAGTGTTGAAGTTGGGTTCTTGGTCTAGCAGAGATGAGACTGACCCAAGATCTGTACCACATGAAAAGGCAACCAGCCATGTCTGCCAGAGAGCTGAGGTTTAACCTTGTTTCCACTTAGAATTTTTTTAAGCGCAAAAACGGGGTAAACCATACAGAAAACAAAGAACTAGTTCAAGGAAAACTTAAGATTATTTGATTTTTCACTTATAATTGATAATCTAGGGATATTTCCTTAAGTTTGTTAAAGAAGTATTTTTACTTCTTAAAACTTAGAAGTTTTCTGATACATCAGTCCTGTAAAATGGTCCTGGTGAAAAACAGTCCTAGTGAAATAAGGGTTCCCTAAACTGAAGTGTGCATCAGAATCCCAAAGACATGTTAAAACAGATTGCTGGGCCCCATCCAGTTTCTGATTCTGCAGGACTGGGGTGGGGCCTGGTCATTTTTATTTCTAGCAAGTTCTCAGAGATTCTGTTTCCAGCTTTGACAACCACTGCCCTAAAGGTTGTTTCCTGTTTCCTTTTCTCTTGTTTCTTCACTAATCCGTCTTTCCAAAAGGATCTTGATCCCATCATCCCTTTCACTTAGTTGTCTGAGCCCACTCTTCGAGAAGATCTTATGGGAAATACTTAAGAAAAACTCAGGACTCCAAGGGAAACTATGCATTTCCTGTCTGATTCTTCAGCAGAACCAGAAAAATATATTTTTCATTTTTTCCAATGGTTTAAATAGGAAACAATTATCTTAGAATAATAATTTTGTTGAGTGTATATCAGAATTAAATGAGTATTTTTTATGTATATAGTCATTTTCCTATAGAAATATGAGTTGGCCATCATTGGTGGGGGAAGGGGAGATTGTTGGCAAAAGTAAAAGGAGTTCCATTTCCTCTCATGTTGTCTCTCTTCCTCCCAGCTGAGAAAACCGCTTTATTAATTCATTAAAAAGGCAGTTCCTACAGCACAATACAATTTTATTATACCCAGTTGGGTTCTTTTTTTTTTTTTTTTTTTTTTTTGAAGAGAAGTACTACTGTGAAACTTTATTACTTAGCAAGTGCTAACTTTCTTTGTCTTTGAATAATAAAAATAAGCAGTCATATTTATTTGTTCTGATAGATTCAGTTTTTTCCCTAAAGTTTATGAAATTAAATCATACATTTGTAATTTTTTTTACTTGTATGTAGTCTTGCTCTGTATTTTTTTAAGACTTTCACATACCCTTATTATGATAATTCTGAGCTTTCCAATTAAGAAATTTGTTTTTGGATAAAATGTTGTGTTTAAATACATGTTCTACCTATATGTAAGCCCTTATTAGGAGGGGGAAAAGGAATTCTGCAGAATTTTATTCACCCTGAATTATATAATAATAATAGTTGTCACTTACATGAATTTTCTATTTGCCAGATGTTGCTAAGTCCTTTATGCACATTATTATATTTAAGTTTCACAAAAGTACTGAGACAGCCCCTACTTTTAAGCGTAATATACTCCTTAGAACATGTACAAAAGTCTAATGTAGGGGTGGGAGGCACCTGGATGGCTCAGTTATGTGTCTGCCTTGGGCTCAGGTTATGTTTCTGAGGTCCTAGAGTCCTGGGGTTCTGGGATTGAGTCCCATGTGGGGCTCACTGCTCAGTTGGGAGTCTCCTTCTCCCTTGGCCCCTCACCCTGCTCTTGCTGGCGCGCATGCTCTCTCTCTTTAAAATAAATAAATAAAATATTTTTTTAAAAAAGTCTAATGTGGGATTCCATATCCAGAGAGCTAAAAATTAATTATAATATTCTAGATTACATTTCAGCTTTTAGAGATAGACTGTAATGAATATTTCCAGCATTTTATATGTATCTTTCAGCATTTTCTCAAAAACATACAGTGCAGATAACTTTAGTCCAGTGACTAGACAGATAATTACATCTATATTGTTGTTTCATTTGTATTAAATTTGTTAGTCTTTATTGCCAGTATTAGAATTGTAATTCTTCCCTTTTGATAAAGACAAATGTCAATAAAATATTTACTGAATTGACATTTTCTACAATAAAGTTTCTGACTAAACTACTTCTGTCTAGCAGACTACAGCATAGTGTTAGCTCCAAGTATTCTCTCAGCTCATGAAAATTTTAAATTTTTAATTAAAGGGCAGTTTGGGACAGTTTGGACAGTATTTATTTACAGGTGTTTCTGCTGTAATGACATAAACACGTTCCTGGAAATCCAGACATTCTACAGAATAATACACTGAAATAACAGGGTTTATGAAGAAAAAAATACACACCACTCAAAACGACGTGAAAGTCTCCAGCTTTTTCATCTATACTAACAGCTTTCCAGGTTGCTTGATGAAAAATGCAGGGACACTTGAAGCCACTAACCATCTGCTTCTTAAACCAAAGGAACTACTGGGGAATTTTCATGTTTTGTCATTAAGGTCTTTACTTATGGCTAAAGCCTTTGTAATTGTAGAAAGATCATCTGTGATCTCTCCAAACCTTTAACGTTCTGGGGAAAAAACTGCATAGGGTATAACATCTTTCCCCTATTCACCAATTGCACATAAGCTAATTCACATTTAACTTTCTTCATAGAAGAGGCAGCTCTTGAACCATCTGTATTATTTATGAGGTGAGAAAACAGACTCAGGAAGGTAAAATAACTTGCCCATGCTCACACAGGTAGTCAGAATCAAGATCAAGAATTGAATACAGATTTCAGACAGGGCATCGTCCTCCCTTTCCTAACCATTGTGCAGACTGCCTTCTCTGATAGTGTCATGTTAACTAAAGCATTTTTGCCTTGCACTGGCTTAGATCAGCACAATCCAGTAGAAATATAATATGAACCACGGATGTAATTTTACATTTTTCTGGTAGTAAACTGCCGAAGACAAAATCAGGTTGTGTTTTACTTTTTAAAAAGCAAAAAAATAAAATAAGATTAATTTTAATAAATTATTTCAACTTCTAATCGATACAGAAAAGTATTAATGAGGTACTTCGCGTTCTATCTTTGTACCAGATCTTTAAAATCCAGTGCATACTTTACACTTAAGATGTGTCTCAATTTGGAGTAGTCACATGTGGCATAGGTCTACATGCTAATTCTTTTTACTCTACTGCCATGTGAACATTTTTTTTAAGATTTTATTTATTTGAGAGGGAAAGAGGGAGCTGGAGGAGGAGTAGAAAGAGAGGGACAAGCTTACTCAGCGCTGAGCAGAGAGCCCTATGCCAAGCCCCGGGACCCCGAGATCATGACTTCAGCTGAAACCAAGAGTCATACACTTTACCCACTGAGCCACCCAGGTACTCCCCACCACCTTTTTAGGAAATCACCTACTCATCCAAAAAGCAAGCAGAAAACATCTAACTCTTTTTTTTTTTTAATATTTTATTTATTTATTTATTTGACAGAGATTACAAGTAGGCAAGAGAGGCAGGCAGGGAGAGAGAGGAGGAAGCAGGCTCTCCACAGAACAGAGAGCCTGATGCGGGGCTCGATCCCAGGACCCCGGGATCATGACCTGAGCCGAAAGCAGAGGCTTTAACCCACTGAGCCACCCAGTCGCCCCGAAAACATCTAACTCTTAACCTGTAGTAGTGTTTTTCTTTTTAAGTTCTCTCTAAATCTAGAAACCATGATTTAATGTTAAGACTTGTATTTAGGAACATTTTATTTTCATTGGGAGAATCTGTGGTCCCATTTCTAAGTATTCATGCCCTTTATTAGTCATTGCTCAGTAGTAATTTTACCCTATGATTACAAAGTGGACAATGAATGTATAGTTTTTCTGTACAACTGAAAACCAGTACTTGAAGTACAAAAACTTGTTTAAATTCAAGTTAGTACAAAAGCTTTTTTTTTGCCCTTTTTTTTTTTTACAGAAATGCTTCTAAAAGGTGCTACATAAAGTCTGCACAAAAAAAATTTCTTTGCACAACATACTGCTGTGCTCCATGGTTGAAAATCATTAAGGATGCATTCTCTATAATTTTAGCAAATTTGCTGTTGGTGATTCTTTGGAGACTAATTCTGAGCTAACTCTGAAGTTGTAGAGCTACTTTCTATGGTAAATGAGCTGCTTTTCCTAACAAATCTTATTCATAAATGTTTAGATATGTATTTAGTGTAACTTGGCTGTCTGCCTCGAAAACTCTTTATGAATCAAATTTGAAGCAGCTAGTCTTTCCTGAATTCATTTCAGAATTTTTGTCTTTATAGTGTGATTTAATTTTCAAACTTCAAAAGTTTTTCAAATCAGTTATCATAAGTTTCTTTTCAGTGTTGTGTTTGTTTTGATGTCTTGCTTTTGAAAATGTGTATAGTAGAGCATGTTGTTTGGACCACCTACCTTATTCATTGGACGGAGACATTTTGATTTTATGACTTTCTAAGATACTGCAGCAAAAGGCAAAACAGGTTGCATTGTTGTATTGTATGCCAAGGTGCTTTGCATTGTTCAGTAATTCTGCCTTTTCAAGGGTGCTTTTAGGATCAGTGTATGCTGAATAATGGATGTTGGTTAGAACATGGCTGCATATTTCATTCCTTTCCCATCTGTATTCTTGGATGATCATGTGCCTTTCAAGTATTACTCCTCATTTCTTATCCACAGTTTTAGCTCACTTATTAGTATCTTTGCATTTAAATGGCATAAATTTTCTTAATAACATAAAAAATGAGGGGTGCCTGGCTGGCTCAGTCAAAAGAATGTGTGACTCTTGATCTTGGGGTTGTAAATGTGAGCCCCACATTGGGTGTAGAAATTACAAAAAAAGAAAAAAAGAAAGAACTTAAAAAACGTAAAAAATGAAATTTCATTATGTGTGAGTGTGGTGAGCTGTTTCTTCTTGAGCTAAATTGGAGCTGCAGTCTAAGACTGTCTTTGGACAGATCTCCCAGAGGGGTAGGGTCCTGTCTTAAATACCAAGTGAACAACACCCTTTCCTACTATATACATTTTCTTCATTTAATTTGAATGCTAAAAGCATTGATTTAAAAACAATTTTAAAAACATGTCACATGTTCATTGTAAATAAACTAGGAAATTAAAAAAAAATTGAAGTACTTAATATCCTACTACCTAGAGATAGCCAGCTAGAAACTGCATATGTATTTCCTTCTAGTCTTTTCTTTGCAAGCTTTGAGCCTTGTATCTGTGCTATCTTAACTAAGATTATATTATCCTGGTTATTTCTTGAAGAAATTTGGTGAGAATTCAGTCCATCACAGATTGCATTGAACCTTTAGATAGTCCAAATGGTTTTCTTTCCTCATTGCATCTCCATTTGATCTCAGAAATCTTCAAAATGGTAGGAGTATTTCCTGTATCTGTGTATTCGTCTCAAACAATATATAAAAGTAAATGGTTACGTAAAATCACCTTTTTATAAACATTTAAATGAATACCTCTAAACACATTATATATCCCAGAGACCCTTGCCATACCAGTCAGCCAGAAAATAAAGTATCCATTGTTGTTTGAATATGTACAATTTTAAAGGTAATTCTTTGTCTTTACACATTTCTATCATTCTGTTAATGGCAGTTATGCTTCGTTACATTATCTTGGTTCAGGTATATTAACTACATCATGAAAATATATTTTTTTGAAGGTGGAGAGGAGGGAACAGACAGAGAGAGATGGAGAGAGAATCGTAAGCATGTTCCACACCCAGTGAGAGCCTGACACGGGGCTGTATCTCATGAGCCTCAGATCATGACCTGAGCTGAAATCACGAGTTGGACAATTAACCATCGGAGCCATCCAGGTGCCCCTCATGAGAATATTTTTTAAGCATACTTAATGCTCAAGATTTGATGGAATATGATTTTAGACATCAGGTGATTTGTTTAGAGAGAATATGCTGCTCAACAGATCTCTAGAAGAGTGGAATAACGGAGAGTGAGAAAGCTAAGAGCTTGATAATAGAAGGAAAAATAATGTTTTACCTAGTGATTATTGTGTGAATAATGTGGCATTTCAAGACTTTTTAGGGGCTACTTTTAGGTTTTTTTCTTTTCCTCATAGGATATTTTTTTTTTATCACTATGTCAGTTGACATGGATACCATATTGTAGTTGAAGATCTTCCTAAAATCGAAATTATTGGAAAAGTTCATAATTACAATCTCATCCCCTTTTCTCTGCCTAACTTAAAAAAACAAACAAACAAACAAAAAAACAAAAAACTTTTTTAGAGCGGTTTTAGGTTTACAGCAAAATAAAGTTCTTAGTCTTTTACCTGAGTTAGACAATATCCATAAAATAACTTTCTGGAGTTTTTATTGGGATTGCACAGAATCTATAGATCCAATCTATTGTCCTATAGATTAAATTGGAAAGTACTTCTTGACAATATTGAGT
The DNA here is from genome assembly GCA_004024625.1 of Mellivora capensis. NCBI lineage: Eukaryota > Metazoa > Chordata > Mammalia > Carnivora > Mustelidae > Mellivora > Mellivora capensis. The sequence continues at coordinate 58,618 of PISX010008253.1, read as the reverse complement.
CTTCCTATCCATGGACATGGATATCTCTCAATTTGTTTAATTCTTCTTTGATTTCATTCTTCATTTTTGTAGTTTTACTCATTTAGGTTTTGTGCATATTTTGTTAGATTTATAGGTAAACATTTCATTTTTGGGGAGTTGCTAATATAAATGGAAATGTTTTAATTCAAATTCCACTTGTTTATCACTTGTATCTGCTTAACTTTTTAAGTGATTAATGGATGCCTGGGAATTGATGTACATATATATTCAGAAATGTTTTGCCACCTGAGACCTGTGAGAAGGTAAGCTTTGTGGTCCATTGTGTAATTAGTATGGGGAGGGATTCTGTTATGTATTTGACTAATTTTAACTTATTATTATTTTTCAAATTCTAAAATTATATTATGGTAGTGGAGGGCAAGAACAAAAAGAGAAAAAGAAAATTCATATGACCATCCAGGTCCACCAAGAGTTCATTCAGGGCAGCAGGTGAATAGAATACCATCTTCCAGAATAGTTCAGTGTGAAAACATTAAGAGGAAAAAAGATAAAGTTTGTCCTTAGCACAGTTTCTCTTATGTTGCCCTCAAGTCTATTGCTATCGTGTGGAAAACCACTTTACATTTAAATTGTATAGTAAGGTCATTTGACTACTGTATTTGCTATTTATGATATATAATCTAAATCCTACTTCAAGAAAGGATTTAAGGAGTTCAGATATAAAATTTGATTGGCATTTTATAATAGGCATATGTAGGATAATTGCAGGAGCCCTGTAGAGAAAAAGATTATTGTGTTAAAAAGCAGAACTGATTAAACAATTACTCAGACGTCAAATTTAGTTCTGGCTTCTTGGTAGCCAAGCCAAAAAAGGGAAAAGTCAAGTGCATTTGGCTCCAAATATGTAACTAAATACAACATTACATATAAATGATATGTGAAGTTTTAGCCTTCTAAAATATATTTGGCAATAATTATTACTTTTAAATAACTATCCTGTTCAAGTAAATTGTCACTGACAAAAGGGAGTTATTTTGGGGAAACAGAGTTTTTCCACCAACTTGTATATGACAAGGATTCTCAAAGAAAGGGAGACTTTCTCTGATTGAATTTATGACACAGTTCTTAGGACATGGAGGGAAGAGGGGGAGAGGCAGGGAAACAAAGAATCTGAGATAGAGTGCACCCTGAAAAACTGTTCTGCAGATGTGTAGACCTTCTTCATGTTGTGATATCTTATCACTGTTCAACCACAGAAAACCAGGCTAACGTATTGTTATTTTCATTCTCTAATATGAGGAGAGCTCATAGGAGCCCGGAGGAACGCTTGCCTCCTCACTCTGTGTCATTGACAAGCAGTGAATAGTAGTGGTTGCATAATAGAGCCATGCTTCCAGCTTGTTTTATTCTAGCCTTCAGAAAACTCTATTTTAACTGTAATGCATAAAATACCAGTTTCATAACAATAGTTACCCTTGGCACACACAGTGATATTTTCTGTTGCATGTCTTCTCTTTTTTTTATGTTGATCATGGCCCCATAAGCTTATTTTACAGCACTATGGATCATGAAAACTAATTGCAGTGCAAATTCTTAGTTGTTAATTAGAAATCAAGTCGTATGCTTTAAGTATGAAATAGATACCAGTAGTGACCTTCTGTTACTTCAGTCTATAAATTCCCTATCTCCTAAAGTGTTGATGGCTCTCCTTTTGATTTAACTCAAGGCAATTTTGCTCTAATCAGTAGGATAACTTTTTTTTTTTTTTGAAAACTCCATGTGAGTTAACAAATTTCTTCTTTACGTAGTCTGTGTTCTACAAAAACTAGAAGTAAATTGTGCGTGTATTTTTAAATGTACTTGAGATACTTATATTTAAATCCTCTAGTGTAAAAGTCAGCAAGGTATAGTCCATGGTCAGATGGCCCCACTGCCTGTTTATTTAAGTACAGTTTTGTTTGACCATAGCCACACTCATTCATGTGCTTTATTGTGGCTGCTTTCCCACTACAGTGGCAAAGTAGAATAGTTGTAACACAGGCCAAGGGGCCCACAAAGCCTAAAATGTTGACTCTATGACCCTTTTTAAGAAAAAGTTTGCTGATCCCCTTTCTAGTGATTTATCTTTCAAAAATTTAATCCTTTCCTAATGTCTTATAAATCCAGATTTCCATGTGCTAAATTTGCTCAATTTCAAGCAACATAATACTGCTTTTGATATAATTTTCCTTGATTCTGTTAAGTTTCCTTTCATTAAATACCTACTAGACATTCATTTAACCTACATTAACAATAACACTTGTGCCATACGCTCTGCTGTGCGGCTGTAAGGTACCCGCTTTTGGTCCAACTCCTCATTGGCCTGGCTGACCCTTCTTGGAACTTGTGCTGCAGTCCAAGACTTCCTACCCAGTCCTCCTGCCTCTCCTCTGTCCCTGTCAGACCTACATTGTGGTCTGAAAGATCTCCCCACCTTCTCCCTTCCCCAGTTCTTGCACACATCTAAGCGTGTCTTGACCTCTGCTTTTCAGCGGTTGCCAAACAACATAGCCGACCTCAGCAAGTATATGTAATATGGTTATTGCCTTCAGGGGCCCATGGTAGCTGAGGTGTGTGGGTGGGTAGAGGAAGAGAGGAACAAATGGAAACATCATTTATACTTTATGGTATTGTTGCAAATATGGTGGGTAAGCAGTTTCTGTTTTTAAAGTTTAGAAGAGGAAAGACTATAGTGAGGATACAAAAGGGAAGATTGTGGGGGAAGTGGGCACCTTGTCTGCTGGTGTGTAGTACTTACACAGTAATTGTTCAGTGATTGGGAACAGTTTGGGTAGGTGGCACGGGGGCACTGGGAGCGTATTTAGGGCTGAGAAATCATGCAGAAATGAGGGAGGAATGAGAAAGATTACTTTGGCCCAAAGTCGTCTAAGAGTGGTAGGAAATCACTGTAGAAAGACAGATTGGAAATGATTACAGAGGATTGGAAATACCAGACTAAGAAGTGGATTTTATTTGCAGGAGTTGAAACACCAGCAAAGGTGTTATAGTAGGGAATACTGTGGTAGTGGGATTTTAGGAAAATTAACCTGTATAGAAAATGGGAAAAGACACTAAGAGGAAGATGAATTGTGCAGTTCAACTTTTTGGTTGTTAATGGGCGGCAGAGAAATGGAAAGAAGGAATGGTTTCCGGGGACATTGTAAAGTGAGAAGAAACAACCGATTTCCAGAGCACCCAAAATTGGGCAGTGGTTACTGGCTGTGGATTTGTACTCTGGAAACACAGGGAAAAGGGGTACCACAGTGACAGAAATAAGGAATATAATCTTGGGTTGAACTGCTTCCTTGCTTTCTGTACCCAGGCTGAGATTAGAAGGAAAACAGTGACCTCTATTACTTTTTTTAGACACATAAAATTTGAGAGGCTGGAAGGATAGCTTAAGTGTCTGTGAGACATTTGGGAATGAGAAATGAAGCTCAAATGGGGAATCAGTGGAGCTGTCACTGTTTGCTTACACGGCCTGATATTGAGGCCTTCAGTACCTGCCTTATTGCAGACTCCTGTTGTAGTTCTTAATGCACAACCTTGTGTATTGACTTTGTAAAAGGTTTGAATGTGCCCCCCCCAAAAAAGAGGTAATCTGAAAATATGGTGGGTCTCCAGATTGCCAAAAAATCTCCGTAAATGATCCTGTAATCTCTATCATTTTAAAAATATAATAGCCTTCCATTCACTCAATAATGTATGAGACACAGTTCTACTCAGTATTGTATGAGGTCATATATGAGACAAAAGGGTGCCTTATATTTAGACTTCTTTATAGACTGTTATAGAATGGAAAAGGTAAAATTATAATGTTCAAAAATAGATGTCACAGAAGTGCTTCCCAAAAATTGCAAATAATTTCATCTGGATTTAAAACTGTACTTTAAAAAATACTCCTAGGTATGTTTTGCCAAAATTTAAGAATGAGAGTGTCAAGTTATCCAACTAGGATAATTTTAGCATGCCAGCTATGAGGAGGTAAACTAAGGGGCATCTTGTATCTCTTTTTTTAAGCATTGTACTCAAAATATTTTTCACTAGAAAGAAAAGATTACACTATAGATATTGAGGGTTTTTTATCTGAAGAAAAAAATGATACAGGAAATTGTCACCATCTGCAGTAAAGCCACTTAACATTTCAAAGTAGTGTTTGAGGGGAAATTTTATTATTATTAATTAATATTATTTTCTCATATTGCATCAGAGGAATTTATAACCACTGTTTTTAGAAACCATGTGGCACTCTCTGCTTGTTAAAACTCTAATATATTTCTTATTTATTTGTTAAATTCTTTTTAATGGAAGTATAATCGACATACAGTGCCCTATTAGTTTCAAGTATACATCATAATGATTCAATATTTTTATACATTATTAACTGATATCCATGATAAGTTTAGTTACCATCTGTCACCATACAAAGGTTTTACAGTATTATGGACTGTATTCCCTATGCTATACACATATTCCCCACAACTTACTTATTTCATAATTGGACATTGCTTGTTAAAACTTTTATAGATTTTAGAAAACCACAGTTTTTTTTAAAGATTTTTTTTTTTTAATTTGTCAGAGAGAGAGAGAGCGAGCACAGGCAGGCAGAGAGGCAGGCAGAGGCAGACAGAGTGGCAGGCAGAGGCAGAGGGAGAAGCAGGCTCCCTGCCGAGCAAGGAGCCCGATGTGGGACTCGATCCCAGGACACTGGGATCATGACCTGACCCGAAGGCAGCCGCTTAACCGACTGAGCCACCCAGGCATCCCAGAAAACCACAGTTTTTATTTCTGTCTTGTTTCTATGGTATTTTCCATATGTAATAATTTTAATGTTACTGTCACTTTGTACATTGGGGATCTGTGTGTGTGTGTGTCAGTGCCTTGGTGAATAATAAATCCACATCTTTTTAAAGGTTATGTCTAGAGAAGATGTTTCCACACTGGTTTCTTTCCTCAAGAACTTTATCAGGAGCTGAAGCCGTCAATGCCTTGAGGCCATTCTACTTTGCAGTGCATCCAGATTTCTTTGGACAGCACCCCAGAGAAAGGGTAAACATTTATTTATTTATTTAACCTTTAGTCCCCATTTCATAACCTGAAGTTTTGCTAATTTTTGACACAATATAATACACAGTTGTACAAATTTGGATTGTTCTGTTATAGTAATAAAGTCAGTGTTTTGACTTGCTTTGAAAATATACATATTGAAAATTGAAAATCTGATTATTGATGTTTTATGAAATCTGAGGGAATGGAAAATCCATACATTGGGCTCTGCTCCCAGTTCCTGGCACAGAGCTCCTGATACTCTTGTAACTTCCTAAGTGAGAAGAGAACTAGAAGCATCTCTTGTTCTGCTCTTTGGTCTTTGGCCCCATCCCGGACACCTGACTCCTAAAGCCCTTGTAAATCCCTATATGATAGGAGCACCAGGAGCACCTTTTGTTCCAGTGCGGTGACCCTGGGTCACCGTATATGGGAGCTGGTCACCAGAAGGACCAAGGCATGATTAGAAGCTTGGAATTTTCAGCCCCAACCCTCAACCTCCAGAGAGGAGAAAAGGGCTGGAAATAGACGTAATAATTGATCATGCCTACATGAGGAATCCTCCATAAAATTCCAGTAATATGGGGTTCAGACAGCTTCCAGGTGGGCAAACATATCTACCCTGGAGGGTGGTGCTCCCAAACTCCATGGGGACAAAAGCTCCTGCACTTGGGACTCTGTGTCTCTCTTCAGCTGACTGTTTATCTGTGTCCTTTATTATATCATGTAATATGGTAAACATGAGTTTTTCACTGAGTTCTGTGAGCTGCTCTAGTGAATTAATGGAATCTAAGGAGGGGGTTGCTGCAAATTGCTGGTTGGTCAAAAGCACAAGTGATAACAGGTGTGACAGACATCTGACGTGTGTATATGGAGGTGTGGCAGTGGAGGGAGAGGTCGGTCTTGGGAAACTGAGTCCTTAACCTGTGGGATCTGATGCTGTCTCTGGATATATAATGTCAGAATTGAGTTAAATTGTAGGACTTCCAGCTGGTGTCAAAGAGAATTGCTTATTGTGGGGAAAAACCTCCACTCATTTGATGACCAGACATGTCGGAAGTCAAGTATTTTGTGTGAATATACAGAAGGCACACAGGAGATAGACTGGGTTTTTTCCCAATATATGAAGGCTGTCATTTTTTATGAAGGCAATAAAGCTATCATGGAGTATTAGTAATGTTAAAGTATTAGTAATTAATTAGTAATGTTAAAGTATTAGTAATGTTTTCTGAACCAGTGTTTGGAGTAAAATTGGGTGTTTGAAAGAAAATTTCAGGCTTCTGTCACCATGGTCAGTCTGTTTTTTAAGGATGGTTACCAGGAAAGTTTTTCAGTGCCCTAAGTGGTTTTCCCTTCTGTTGCATGCTGCTGGTTCTCTTCCCTACAGCCTCACTTATTGTGTGCTCCAAGGAATGCAGATAGAGATGAGAAGTAACTTATAATAAACTTAGTGAGGATGGTCAATATTATATCATTTGTTCTCTTTTTTTCTTTAACATTAATACCTGGTTTAATGTTAAAAGGAATATAGAACTCTTAAAAATTTAGAACATTTTTATATAGTTTTTTCTACTTGCAGTAGAAAAAAATTTAATTAGTAAAATGAATCAACAGAAAAATATCCATTACTTTGAGGATGTTAATTATTTGAAGTTTTTAAACCCAACATATGTGGAAAAATTATGCCTAGTCGTAGGTGAATGTTTTCCCTCCTCTACCAATGTATCTTTTGTTTTTCTATTAAAACTACTGTGTGCTCCAAAAAGTGAACTCAGCAGGCATGTGTTACTTAAACTCTACATTCCAAAGAAATGCCTGGCTTTGGTATTTGCCCTTGACTGCCTCGTGGGAGAGAAGCTCTGAGCCCTTAGAATATCCTGCCTGATGGGAATCTTTTGTATGTGTGGGCTATCAGGCCATGTCAGATATTTTACACTAAAAATGTGATTTTTGGTGAATGCCTGTTTTCATATGTTGGGGTCCCTCTGGGTGTGCTGGAGACTATTTGAACAGCTAAGGTCAGTCACATGGCCACTATATGCCTGCTTGATTGAGCCCAGTAAAATACCAGACACCAGGGCTTGAATAAGCTTCCTCAGTTGGCAACACTTTTCATGCATTGCCACACATTGTTCCTGGGGAATTAAGTGCTAGCTCTACAAACCCACTGGGAGAGAACAACTGGAACCTTGAACCCGGCCTCTCCTGGACTCTATCCTACATGCCTTTTCCCTTTGCTGATTTTAATCTGTATCCTTTTGCTGTAATAACCGTGAGTATAACAGTTTTTCTGATTTCTGTAAATCCCTCTATCAAATTGAACCCGAGAGTGGTCATGGAGAGCTTCAACACAATATGCCTAAGATGTAATTATTCTAGTAAATTAATATAGCTGACCCTTGAATAGTGCAGGGGTTGGGACATTAACCCCCTGCACATTTGAAACTCTGTATATAACCTTTGATTTCTCCCAGACCTTAAATACTAATAGCCTACTATTGACCAGAAGTCTTACCAATAATATAGTTAACACATACTCTACATGATATGTGTATTGTATTTGATATTCTTACAGTAAAATAAGATAGAGAATATAAAATGTTATTAAGAAATCATAATGAATCAATAAAAAAAATCCATGTATTAGTGGTCCCATGAAGTTCAAACCCATGTTGTTGAAGCTATATTTTCATTTACTCTTTGACTTGTATTTGAGTGCCTACTCTGTGCCAAGCCTTGGTTTCTGGGTTTTTACTGGGGGGGGGTCAGTCACATAGATGTGGTTTGTCCTTTCCTTTCTTGTTTAAGTGTCACATTCATGAGGCTCTCCCAGATTGCCCTATGTGAAACTGTCACCCTGCCTTCCTTCCCAGCACTCTCTGTCCCCCATATCCTATGGTACTGTTTCTGTTTCCCTCCCATATTAGACATACTGTCACCAAAATGCAAGCTCTGGGAAGGCAGTTCACCCTTCCTGACCCCTCATGTTCATTCAGTCTAGTCTTCTCTGTATTTGTATGGAACACCCTTGTCTCTTTTCTAGAATAACAGACTGAAAGTGCTATCTAAGCAGCAACAGGATAGGGTCTCAAAGTGAAGCACAGCTACTCTTAATCCTCTTCATTTTAACTCAGTTTTAAAATACAGAAAACATTTCTAGGTTTTAAAAATCAAAACTAAATACAAAGTTTACTCAGAAGTCTCACTCCTATCCCCATTTCTTTTACCCCATTCATATAACTTCTGGAGATAACCATTTTTATTAGTTCCTGGGTTGTTCTGCATATTTCTTTTTGGCAAACATAGAAACTTGTAGCAAAACAGAATCACAAAGATTTAGTCATAACGCTAGCAGGAAAGGTAACTTAGCAGCCCACTGAACTATGGTAGCTAAGAACAGCATATTACAATCAGTTAAACAGACAAAAATAAACTGATTGTTCCTAATTTCAGATCATACAGTGTATCTGAGAAGAAACCTACAGTGATAGGAAACATGGTTACTATTTATGCCATTCTGTAGAGCTATTCCTTCACTAAAGGCTGTTTCTTCTTTTCACTTAACAACCTTCGAAATAATTCCATGTCAATTCCTAGATATCTATACCACATTCTTTTTTCTCTTTTCTTTTTGGTTGTATAGTATTCCATTGAATAAATGTACCATAATTCAACCAGTCTCAGGATGGTCATTTTAAGAGCTCTTTATAGAGAGAAGTGACTTGCAGATATTTTCTGTCAATAGCTTATTTGTCGGTAAACTGCTTATTGTGTGCGTGTATGTGTGATTTTTTGTGTGGGTTTTTTTTTTAGTTTTTAGTTTTTTTATGTAAATGGACTTATCAATCACATATTGTCAATCATGTATTAGAGATATTTAATTATAGTTAGGCTTTTTCCACACCAAAGTTATAAAAGTGTTCAACATGTTTTCTTCTAGTACTTACTTTTTTTTCACATCTTAGCCATAAAGAGTTTGTTCTGTTACATGTTGTAAGAATGTGGATCTAATTTTATTCTTCATCGAAGAGCTATGAAATCCCAACATTTTTAATACTAAATTATTTAGTACCTTCAATAACGTGTTTAAAGGTCAGGATATAAATTCTGTTGTTTTCTTGTTCTGTTTTGTGTGTAAATGCTCCTTGGTGTTTTTTTTTCCAGGAAGTCAATGAAAATTCTCTTAAGAGATTAAGTGTTTACTTAGAAAACCTCCAGAAACCAGGCTTTAAGTCTTTGAAACCAACTCAGCTTACATTTTATGTAAGAGAAACAGAGCAGAATTCCTCTGACGGCCAGGAACCCTTTAGCACTTCCGGTATGTTTTCTTATTTCTAGTGTTTCCCTTGCAAGCTATGTGATAAATATGTTTATTAAGTCTGCTGTTCCCAGAATACCTTTGGATTGAAGCCTTGGTCATAAATAAATAAATAAATATATATATGTATGTATGTGTGTGTGCATATACATATATGTATGTATGTATATAAGATTTGATTGTTTTCTCAGAATTAGATTCTCTTCCTGGCTACCTGTGTTTGAAAAAGCCATTTTTTTGAGTTTAAACTTTTTTGTCTGTAAAACTGAATGTTCCTGTTTGTTCACCTCCTATTTCATACTTTAAGTGTTAACTATGTATATAACAATTTACATTTTTTAAAAAGTAAAGCCTGTATTCCCTTATTTAGCCATCAAAGTACCCCATGAAGTAGGTAGTATTTGCCCAAGTAAATTATATGCAGGGATTTTCCCAGGACTGGAGATGGAATGTGGGTCTTGAACCCAGCCAGGCCTTTCAACTCCAGCTGTAGGCTCTTTTTAGTCAGTCTTAATAAATAGCCTTCTTTTTGGCCCTTTGTTACTGCTTTAGTCCTGATCCAAAAATATTTGAAATTAAGGGTAAATAGGTAGATACAGGTCTGTCATTTCTCTAAATATCTAAATAAATGGATCATCCTCTTGGTGATCCTTGAGGAAATGACTTTATTTTTAGAATGAACTTTAAAATAATTTAAAGGTTTACCAGGAGCTTTCTCTGAGTTAAGATTAAAACAAATACAAAATGAGCTATAATTTTTTTCTGAAGCAAACTGTTAGACAACTCAAAATCTGATAGGTTTTTGGAAGCTAGAATCTATTTCTAGCTCTGCCAGTGACTAGCTGTGAGAGCTTAACTTCTGGTTCTTCATTATTAAAATGAGAAAGTTTAAGTACTATGTTTAAGTACTGAAGCATGGAAGAGGTTAAGTACTGTGTTAAGTACTGAAGCACTCACAGTGAAGACCCCTGCCTTATACTTCGGGCTCACAGGGCTCTTGGGTGCTTACATGGAGTAAGGAAGAGCTTGATCTAAAAAGTACTAAAACAGGATCTTTATGCTGAAAACAACTTCTTACCCGGTCTCTCCAGGAATGAGCATTTGATAATACATTTTCTCTGTTTCCTTACTCTCTCATGTTTGTATGTGGGAGTTTAGGAATCAGAAATTCCTTTCCTTGACTGTTCTCCATCTACCTCTGATTTGGGAGTTTTATTAAAAATAGACACTATTCTCATTATCCAAGACAAAAAGTCAACTCAGCCCTGTTGTGAAGGAACTGCTCTACTAAAGAATGCTTAAATGATAGTAGTAATAATGAGTAATTATGTTTATCGCTCTAAATGACATAATTCTATTTGAAATTGTAAACAATAACAAATATGCTGTGTAAGACCAAATATTCATAAATACTCTTTAATAAATACCCAGTCAAGATTAGGCCATGAATTGAAAGATACATACTTAGGCATAGTGGTCTACTTAGATCTCATGATCTCTCCATAACAGATGGAATATATGAGAGCAAATTACATCCTTTACAGTTTTTAAAACAAGAATGTTATCACCAGTCTATTTTTATTTGTCTGTATTTGGGAGAGTCAGGCTCATTTCTGGTAGCCACAGTTGCCACTTTCGCGACCACCGTCCGTTGGGTTTGTCTTGAATGTTGACTACATGTGGAGTAAAGAATAAACCGGGTCTATTTGTTAGGGAAGGAGCAAACGGGAGCTCAGAAACTTAAGATGTTTCACATAGCAAATTAAGGACAGAGCCAGTACTAGAACAAATGTCTCCTTAATCCTAGTCTAATGTGATTTATATGCTACATTATCTGTTCTTTAAAAATATTGTTAGTAATCATTTTTACCTTTGCCTGTATGACAGAGATTGGCACTCTGATAAGTATTTAATGTCTTTAACCTCTTGATCTGATTATAAAATTAAGATAATTCCTAATTAAGATGGTAATAAGGTAAAATGGCTACTACTGATTTTCATTACTAAAATTAAAGGCTTAAATCACTTCTTCATTTTTGATGGCCTATGAGGAAATAAACTTCCTTCAAACAAGTAGATGATTCACTGGGAGCTTTCTGTGAGTTAATACTAAAACACGTAACTGTAGGCAGCTGTGACTAAATAAAGACAGAAATCCTCTACTTCCATTAATGGTAAACTTTGAACCATTCATTAAACAAAAATGGATTATAGAAAAAAATGAATTCAAAGTGGGAGATAATACAGCATATATGACAAAAAGATAATGTATAAAGAGCTCTTAGAAACCAAAAGGAAAACACAAAGTAGCTCCATTACAAAAATGGGCAAAGACAATGGCTAGACAGTTCAGGAAACAATATATACAAATAGCCAAAAAACATTAAAATGTTTAGCTTCAGTAATCAAATCCAAACTAAACTAATGATGTACTGTTTTCCAATAAAGCATATGCACATTCCTTAGCCCTTACATTCAATTAAATAATTAATGGGATTGATAAGGTAGAAACAGATTTATCCTTGCCTGAGCTCTTCCTACCCTCAAACACAGGAATTAGGACTTTACTTTCTTCTTTTACCAACTAGAACTCCCCTACTAGTATTTCTCACTTTACCATAAAATGATTCAAGGAATTCAGCTAAAAAAACTTTCTTAGTTTGCATGTTCTAGATTCCTTAACTCTGTGTGGCAAGCAGAATGTGTATCTCTTGAGAATGATTTAAATTGTGAAATCTGTCATCAGTGCCAAAGATAAGAAAATACATTTCAGGGGCGCCTGGGTGTCTCAGTGGGTTGGGCCTCTGCCTTCAGCTCAGGTCATGATCCCAGGGTCCTGGGATCGAGCCCCACATTGGGTTCTCTGCTCAGCAGGGAGCCTGCCTCCCCCACCCCACGCCTGCCTCTCTGCCTACTTGTGATCTCTGTCAAATAAATAAATAAAATCTTAAAAAAAAAAAGAAAATACATTTCAGCCTTATATAAAAAGTGAAATTAAAAGCTTTTATGTCCATCAGTTTCAGAAATGTCAAAGAAATTATGCTTCGTTTCCTTCATTATATGGATTGATATATATAACTGCTAATAAAAAATGGATTGATCCATACATACAGACATGGAAGAGTCACCAAGTTTAAGTAACAAAAGCAAGTTCAAAGTAATATGTCTAGAATGATACTATCTGTATATTAAAAGGAAACAATCCAAACTGTAGGTGTGTGTTTGTGTAAATGAATAACATATATTGTATGTAATGAACATACAAAGGCACACAGAAAAGGTCTAGAGCAGTCCAACTGTCCAAGAGAACTTTCTGTGATGATATAAATGTTCTGCATTCACACTAATATAGCAGGCACAAGTGCCATGTGACTGTTGAGCACTTGAAATGTTAGCATGACCAGAAACTGAATTTTAATTTTGTTTAATTTGCATTAATTTAATTCTAAACTGCCACTTAGGGCTAGTAGCTATCATATGAAATAGTGCAGGTATGTTATAGATGTGACTAATAAATCTAACATATATTTAAATATATATTTTCTTAAATATAAATCTAATAAAGATGTGAGGTTTTATCCTTTTTAAAAGGAGACTTTTATTTTTATTATATGTATATCTAGTTTCACAGTACTTATATAATAATGTTATAATTTTCAAAACCAATTAGTACTTTTTAAAAATGAAGAAAGAATCAGCATGCTGTTATGGAGAAAATACTGGGCTTGGAGTCAACTCAGATTTAAGCCCTTGCTCTGCAGTCTTCCTGTTTCTTCCCATTTGCAGAGAGGTAATAATCACACAGTTGGTGGGTTGTTGAGAAATTACATAAATTCAGCTAGAATCATGCCTAACCCCCAGTAATGAAGAGAAAAAAAGGAGAAAACAGATTTCCCGTTGAGGTTGTAACAAGTTAAGATTACTGATCTTAGCCCACTGACTACCCATAATCAAACAGATTGTAAAGTGTTAACTTTTAAACAATTAGGGAATTTCACATCCCTTCCAAAAAATGTTGAGTTATTAAGTAGTTGTGTGGACAAGTGTGAAGACAATCTCCTGTAATCACAGAGACTCTCTGGCTGCTCCCATCTGAACCACTGTCACATTACACCCTCCCATCCCCTCCTCTCCCCCTTTGTCTTAGTGCCAGAAACTGTCTTTCATGGACACTTGCTCATAAGAGAGCTTTTCTATCTCTTAGACTGTCGAGACCAAATTTATGGGCAGCACTGAAAATATTTTGAATCCCCTCCAGGGGCTGGAGGTCTCTAGTGCCAAACTAGACAGAGAACTGACGGAGGAATTCATGAAGGTAAAGATACTGCAGTGTGGTTTTGGACAAGGGAAATAGTTTTCTGTTTACAGATTATTTGCCAGTAGAGTAGTTTTTAATCAGTAATCAAATGTTTTTAAAAGATTTTTAATTTATTTTTGTTGTTTGAAAAGGTGTTTTTAAATAAGTGATTAATCATCTGTATTAATTGTTTGGGGGAATTATATTCTCTAGGATTTCGAGCAGTCAAATTTACTTTGCACACCAGAGATCTGCTAAGCACAGTATTATATATTCTCAACTCCTGCAGTTTATCTGTTGAACATATCCAAAGCTTGAATACTAATGTGCATTCCCAGCCTCTCAAGGAGGCCAAAAGGATGTCTGACAGGCCCATCAAGTGGGACAAATCTTATTACTACTTTACTGGATTTAAGGACCCTCATGAAGACCTCGAACAAGTCTCAAGAATGGAAACAACCCTAACGTATGTAAAAGTTCTTATTTTACTAAACTTATTTGTAGTTCATATTTAGAATGAAAGTCTGATCTTCCAAGAAAAGTAATTTCTATCAATATAGTTAATCCAGTAACCATTATGAAGAAGATTTCATGTTTCTTAAAGTTGCCCGAGTACTTCCAACTGTATTTAATTTGTAGTCTTTTGATACCAAACATGCATACAGGGGATTGTTTTGTTTTAAGTTTTGAAAATTCTACTCTTCAAGTTATCCCTGGTAAGTAGAGAAAAGATATACACCTAAGACTATTAAAAAAAAAGATAGTTTTTTTCATGTGTTAAACATTTCCAGTTTCTCCAGATAGCTCAGCAGTAATGTCCTTTCATGTAATAATCCATACATGATAGAAGTGCATGGAGACAACATTTGAAAATATCTGGGGGGTTATAAAGTATAAGCTGTCAGCTATAAAATAAATTAGTCCTAGCGATATAATAATGTATAGTGTGGGGACTGGTTAATAATACTGTATTGTATATTTGGAAGTTGCTGAGAGAAAAGATCTTCTCAGTTTTCATCACAAGAAAAAAAATGTGTTACCATGTATAGTGATGGCTGTTAACTAGACTTACTACGGTGATCATTTTGTAATATATACCAATATTAAATCATTATATTTTATACATGGAACTAATATTATATGTCAGTTATATCTAAATTTAAAAATATCACCTGGAACATATTGAGAAAGAATAATTTTTAATTATAAAAACCATGTATGAAATATTTCCCTTTTACTTGTCCTGTTTGTAAAGTCACCATTAATGTTTTTTTGAGTAAGTTCTTTTTGGACTCCATACACACCACCCATATTCTGTTCCTATAGTTCTACCTAAAGAGTTCATGGCTTACCAGAGGATTCTCATTTATTACATCATAAATTATCTTTAATTATCTACTGGCAGAACATTTACTTTGTGGACTACCTGTACTGACTCAGGAATCCCTGCCCTTGTTATCTAGCTAGATTCCAAATAAAGCTGCAAGACAAGAAAGTAGTAGTCTAGTACAGAAAGGGAGACAAATACCCATCTGAAGGCATGTGTGTACATGTCTGTGTGATGGTCTGTCTCTGATCTGTGTATGTGTGTAACTAGGGGGTAAATCACCTCCCTAAATATGTGGATTTTAATTGTTCAATTTTTAATTTTTCCAATTCTCTTTGTAAACAAAACCAGAATGAAAATGTGACTTTGGGAATGATAATGACAGACTAGAAGTAATGAAGTAATGAAGATAGAAATTGATGTATAGGGGCACCTGGGTGGCTCAGTTGGTTAAGTCTCTGTCTTCGGCTCAGTCATGATCTCAGAGTCCTGGGATTGAGCCCTGCATCAGGCTTTCTGCTCAGTGGGGTGTCTGCTTCCCCCCTACCCCTGCCCCTTGGCCTGCCTCTCTGCCTACTTGTGATCTCTGTCTGTCAAATAAATAAATAAAATCTTAAAAAAAAAAAAAAAAAGAAATTGATGTATATAAAAAAAATAGTCATGGTAAGGTAGAAATTGATGATTTTAAAAAATAGTTTAGAAAAACAGAAGAGATGATTGAAGGTAATTACATGCAGGGGCTGCAGTGGAAGTTAAGTAGGTTGCTGTGAGTATGAGCAGCTCCAAACCCTTTCGAGCCAGTCTTGACCTTCTCCCAAACACAGATACTGCCCACTTTGAAGGAACTCTACAGAGGACTTACTCAACAGGTTGTTTTAGGTGAGTTTTTCCCAGTAAGGATTCTAGGAGCTTTTATCATAAAAGTCAGAATGGTATCTGTATCAATTTCTTGTTTCAATTATTAATTTTTTAAATTTATAATTATTTTAAAATAATTATAAAACCATTGATCATTGGAGAGCTTTCAACTCATGAATTGAGTGATGCTGCCTTGTAAGATTTAGGGTACCTGTGACAGCCAAAACTTGTTAGCCACCATGGTCATTTTGGCCATATGCAGTTCAAGGTTTTTTGTTTTAATTTTTTTTTAATTTATTTGAGAGAGAGACAGTGAGAGAGAGCATGAGTGAGGAGAAGGTCAGAGGGAGAAGCAGACTCCCCGTGGAGCTGGGAGCCCAATGCGGGACTCGATCCTGGGTCTCCGGGATCATGACCTGAGCCGAAGGCAGTCCAACCAACTGAGCCACCCAGGCGTCCCGCAGTTCAAGTTTTTATTTTGATTCTTGTATTGTTTAATTTCATCTTGTATATTTAGGTTGCAGAAGAGGAATCAGAAGGCGCACATAATTATAATGGTCACAAAGAGCATAAGAATGATAATTCTTCAAATTTATATCAAACTGATCTTCACTTGATTTATAAATTGTATTCACCTGATCAAAAGTTATTCTTGAAAGCATGTTAAGCTTTCCTCTAGTATTTCTAATAATTCCTTCTAATATTTGAAGATACAATTTTTTTAAAAGATTTTATTTATTTACTTGACAGAGATCACAAGTAGGCAGAGAGGCAGGCAGAGAGGGGGAAGCAGGCTCCCTGCTGAGCACAGAACCCGATGCGGGGCTGGATCCCAGGACCGCGAGATCATGACCTGAGCCGAAGGCAAGGCTTAACCCGCTGAGCCACCCAGGCGTCCCCAAGATACAGTATTTTAAAAAGATAATATAATAGCAGTGTTTTTTAGTGTAAACTGAAGTTGTCTCTTACTGTTGTGAAATAAAACCTAGAAATTGTGAAAATAAATCAGTCAGGATTTTTTTTTTTTAAATAGAAGAATTACCACATTATAAAGCTTTGTTCAATCTGTTTTCATATTACATCTGGTACTTAAATTTTTTTTAAAGTGGTAGTTACATTTCAATCCATATTTAGGACATGCTATGTAATTCTGAATTTCTTGGCAAGTTGTGCTTTATCTTACTTCAAAATCACTTTACTGTATAACCATATAAAATGGAAAAAATGAAATTTTTAATACCTCAAGAGTTTTTTTCCTATACTGTAATAGAAGTTTGCCAGTCTCAAAAGAATTGGGAAATTCTACTCCATGGACATGTTGTAGGTTATAATATGTCCATATTTTGGGTATATTCTCTAATTTCTGAATAATATTATAACAAAATGAATTTTAATTTGTGCTTGGAAGGAGCCAGTGGGATCCATTTCTGTCTAAACAAATAATCCCATATAAAGTACCTTTTCCAAAGGAAAAACATGTCATGGAACTATAGAAAGGCCATCGAAATGCTATTCTATCATGCACTAGAATCCAGTAAATGTCAGACTTCCATTTTTTGCATTTGAATTTTGTTCAAGGAGTTATATTTCACTTTCAGTGTAGAAGTTCTAAATCAATCTTAGTGTTCACAAAAATGCCACATTGGACAACTATAACCTTGGAACTATTTCTGTAGAACATTTGGAAATTTTAGTCATGATTTAACTGGTATCATGCATTTATTTATTCTTTCCTTTTCTGTAGGCTAAGTCAGTGTTTTTCACATTGCAAGTATGATGCAACTTAGTGATTTGGGATCAGCAAAGTGGTTTTGCTTTTGCTTTCGTCTTTTTTTACATTTTTAAAAATATATGTTTTCAGTAAGTTTAAGTAATGTTTCTCAAAATACTATTTTAGTTATGTAGAAACATATATGTGTGTGCATGTGTGTATATACTGAGCCACCATTTAAAAGTTCTTACTGTGAAAAAAAATGTCTTTGTATGGATTGCCATCCAAGAAGTTTGAAAAGCTATTTGTGTAAATGCCTTACTTGTTCCATGCAGTTTGAGGCCTAGGAGTTTGAAATTTATGCCATCTTAATTTTATTGTGATTTGGATCATGGCTCTCCTTTTCATCCTCTTAAATCCATGAAAAACTGAACTTCTTGGGAGTTACTGAAATATTTTTTTTAAGATTGTATTTATTTGAGAGAGAGCGAGTTAGAGAAAGAGAGACTGGGAACACAAGCAGTGTTTTATTTTGATACATTATTATAATGTATGTATGTATTATAATACATACATGTATAATATATTATATATATACATACAATGTATGTAATACATTATATATAATACATACAATGTATAATGTATTATAATGTATGTATAAATACATAAATAAATAAATTATTTATGTATTTATTTGAGAGAGAGCGAGTTAGAGAAAGAGAGACTGGGAACACAGGCAGAGGGAGAGGGAATAGCAGACTCCCCGCTGAGCAGGGAGTCTGACCTGGGGCTTGATCCCTCGTGACCTGAGCTGAAAGCAGACGCTTAACCAACTGAGCCACCCAGGTGCCCCAGCATTATTGAAATATTTTTATCTAAAAAGAATCATGAACCTAGGAACTAAACTAAATGTCTTCAATTTGCATCTAACTTTACACCTTGTACATGATATTTCTGTATTCATTTTTTAAAAATTTTTAAAAAATATTTTATTTATTTGACAGAGAGAGAGAGAGAGAGAGAGATCATAAGCAGGCAGAGAGGTAGGCAGAGACAGAGATGGAAGTAGGCTCCCCGCTGAGCAGAAAGCCCGATGTGGGGCTTGATCCCAGGACCCTGAGATCATGACCTGAGCTGAAGGCAGAGGCCCAACCCACTGAGCCACCCAGGTGCCCCTGTATTAATTTTTATATACCACTTTGCTTTGGCTTCATTTCATTATCAGCTTTTTTTTTTTTCTTCTCTTTGCCTGCCTCTTACTAACAGTACATGTACTAGGGCGCCTGGGTGGCTTGGTGGGGAGCCTGCTTCTTCGTCTCCATCTGCTCCTTGTCCCGGTTCATGCTCACTCTTTCTGTCTCAAATAAATAAATAAAATCTTTTTAAAAAATGCTCTAAAAAAATACATATACTGTATTTATCACTGTAGGTATAATGAAATCATTTTTAAAAGATTTTATTTATTTATTTGACAGACAGAGAACACTAGCTGGCAGAGAAGCAGGCGGAGAAAGAGGAGGAAGCAGGCTCCTCGCTGAGCAGAGAGCCCGATGCAGGGCTCGATCCCAGGACCCTGGGATCATGACCTGAGCTGAAGGCAGAGGCTTTAACCCACTGAGCCACCCAGGCGTCCCTAATGAAATCATTTTTTAAAATTTATTTATTTTTATTTCTTTTCAGCGTAACAGTATTCATTGTTTTTGCACAACACCCAGTGCTCCATGCAATACGTGCCCTCCCTAAAACCCACCACCAGGCTCCCCCAACCTCCCACCCCCCTGCCCCTTCAAAACCCCTCAGGTTGTTTTTCAGAGTCCATAGTCTCTCATGGTTCATGAAATCATTTTTGAAACCAAAGCAAGGTCTAACAAATTAACCACCATGAAGTAACCACTTCATAGCCTAATATGGTTATAATCAAAAAGAGAATAGCAACTATTGGGAAAGATGTGGGAAAAACAGATGTCTACATAAAATCTTGCTCATAGCAGCATTATTCATAATAGCCAAAAGTGGTGCCTTCTTAGCGCAGTAGGCAGCACGTCAGTCTCATAATAGCCAAAAGTGTCCCATCAGCTGATGAATGGATAAACAATATGTGGTCTGTTCATAGGATGAAGTAGTATTTGGTCATAAATACAAATGAAGTACTATACTTGCTACAGCATGGATGGACTTTGAGAACATTTTTTTTGTTTTGTTTTGTTTTAATTTATTTGACAGACAGAGATCGTAAGTAGGCAGAGAGGCAGGCAGAGAGAAAGGGGAAAGCAGGCTCCCCGCTGAGCAGAGAGCCCGATTCAGGGCTCGATCCCAGGACCCTGAGATCATGACCTGAGCCGAAGGAAGAGGCTTAACCCACTGAGCCACCCAGGTGCCCCACTTTGAGAACATTATGCTAAGAGGAAGAAGCAGCCACAGTGGATCACATATTGCATGAATCCATCTACAATCAGAATTGGCAAATCTGTGAGACAGGAAGTAGATTAACGGTTGCTAAGAGCTGGAGGGGAGTATTGAAGTAACTGCTCATGGTTACATGATTTCTTATTAGGGTGATGCAAGAGTCCTAAAATTGATTGTGCTGGTGATTGCACAACACTAAGAACATACTAACAATAGATGACTTGTTTGGTGTATATATATATATATATTACATTTCATTAAAGCTTTTCTTTTTATTTATTTTTAATTTAAATTCCAGTTACATACAGTGTAATATTAGTTTCAGGTGTAGAATTTGGTGATTCAGCACTTCCTTACTTAACCATCTTTAACCCTCTTAAACCATCCCCTCCTTAACCATCAGTTTGTTCTCTGTAGTTAGGAGTCTGTTTCTTGGTTTTCATTGCTCTCTTTTTTTCCCTTATAATCATTTGTTTTGTTTCTTAAGTTCCGCATTTGAATAATACCACGTGGTATTTGTCTTTCTCTGAGTTACTTATTTCACTTAGCATGATAACTCTCTAGCTCCATCCATGTTGTTGCAAATGGCAAGATTTCATTCCTTTTGGGTGGCTGAATAATATCGTCATGTATATAATATATATACCACATCTTCTTTATCCATCCATCAGTTGATGGGCATTTGGGCTTTTCCTACAACTTGGCGATCGTTGATAATGCTGCTATAAACATAGGGTGCATGTATCCCTTTGGGTCAGTATTTTTGTATCCTTTAGATAAATACCTAGTAGTGCAATTGTTGAGTCATAGGTTAATTCTATTTTTTATTTTTTGAGGCACCTCCATACTGTTTTCCAGAGTGTCTGTGTCAGCTGCATGCCCACCAGTGGTACGAGAGGGTTCCCCTTTCTCTGTATTCTCCCCAACACCTGCTGTTTCATGTGGTGGTAGTTTTAGCCATTCTGACAGATGTGAGGTGCTATCTCGTTGTGGTTTTGATTTGCAATTCCCCAACGATGAGTGATGTGGAGCATTTTTTCATGTGTCTATTGGCCATTTGGATGTCTTATTTGGAAAAATGTCTATTTGTGTCTTCTGCCCATGTTTTAACTGGATTATTTGTTTTTTAGGTGTTGAATTTGATTAGCTCTTTAAGTGTTTTGGATACTAACCCTTTATCAGATATGTCATTTGCAAATATCTTCCATTCTGTAGGCTGCCTTTTAGTTTTGTTGATTGTTTCCTTCACTGTGCAAAAGCTTTTTATCTTGATGAAGTCCCAATAGTTCATTTTTGCTTTTGTTTCCCTTGCCTCAGAAGACTTATCTAGTTAAGACTTTGCTATGGCCAATGTCAAAGAGATTGTTGCGTGTGTTCTCCTCGAGGACTTTAATGGTTTCCTGTCTCATATTTGGGTTTCTCCATTTTGAATTTATATTTGTTTGGGAGGTAAGAAGGTGGTCCAATTTCATTCTTGTGCATATTGCTCTCCAGTTTTCCCAACACCATTTGTTTAAGAGACCGTCTCTTTCCCATTGCATAGTCAATCCTTCCTGCTTTACTCAAGATTAATTGACTATATAGTTGTAGGTCCATTTCTGGGGTTTCCATTATGTTCCATTGACCGATGTCTATTTTTGTGCCAGTACCATACTGTTTTGATCACTACAGCTTTGTAATCTAACTTGAAGTCTGGAATTTTGATGCTGCCCACATTGTTTTTCTTTTTCCAGATTGCTTAGGATATTTGGGGTCTTTTGTGGTTCCATACAAATTGTAGGATTGTTTGTTCTAGTTCTATGAAAAACACTGTTGGTATTTTGATAGGGATTGCATTAAATCTGTAGATTGCTTTGGGTTGTACAGACATTTTAACAATATTTGTTCTTGTAATCCATGAGCATGGAATGTTTTTCCATTTCTTTGTGTCATCTTCCATTTCTTTCATCCATGTTTTATAATTTTCAGAGTACAGGTCTTTCACCTCTTATTATTATTATTTCTAGGTTAGGTTTATTTCTAGGTAACTTGTGGTTTTTGTTGCATCAGTAAAGCTTTTAAAAAACTATTACTACTCTTTTTAGGAATATATTATTGAGGGATGCCTGGGTGCCTCAGTTGGTTAAGCGTCTGCCTTCAGTTTGGGTCATGATCCCAGGGTCCTGGGAGGGAGTCCCACATCAGGCTCCCTGCTCAGTGGGGAACTTGCTTCTCCCTCTCCCTCTGCCTGCTGCCCTCCCTCCTTGTGAGCTCTCTCTCTTTCTCTGTCAAATAAAATATTTTTAGGGAGCCCAAGGTAGGACTCGATTCCAGGACTCTGGGCTCATGACATCAGCTGAAGTCAGATGCGTAATTGACTGAGCCACCCAGGTGCCCTTCATATATCCTAATTTCTTTTCTCCATATTGCTTAGTAGATGTGTCTTCCTTTGCAGAACAATTTTATCTTCCTTACATCCCAACACAACACAGTATCAAACATTTCAAATAAATATTCGATAAATGCATAAGGATTTTATTGGTTTCAAGATTATCAACTTGATAATTTTTTAAAAGCCTATTCTGCCAGCACCTGTTAAGTCATATTCTAGTTATGATGACTTCCTTTGTATATATAAAAAATTAAATTTTAACTATGCTAAACCTGTTCTTAGATTTCTAGAGATGGGTAAAGGTTTAAAAATTCAAGATATTCCAAAACCTCTCCCTTACGTGTATCACAGTTTTCAGTGGGCTGTGCTAGATCTTCACTCATATACATCCGTCATTCACTCATATTCTCCCCAGGGAAGGTGGAACTACCACTTCTACCAGAGCAAATGTGGAAATAATGTTATGGTACAACTAATCAGATGAAAAGTCAAACTGAAAAGACACATCTGATGCTGCTGGTGACACACTTAAAGGGCAGTGAATATGTCCTAATGAAGGAACTTGAAAGATTACTTCGGGGTTTCAAGCTGGGTAGATTCCAATTTCTTCCTTTAGTTTAATTTTAATCGTTAGTGCCCTGAGCCTTCCATGCTTACTCCTCCATATCTCTATCCAAGTCCCTCCAGTGGCCAGACCTTACCAGCCCAGTCACTTTTTACCACAGAGTCTCCCAAAACAGGTCCTTTCAGGTAGGTCTGTTTATTCCCCGAGTGCTCACTGCTTCCCTACCACACGCCCAGCGGAAGTCAACTCTGTTACTTCGGGCTCTACTCAACTCTCCCCACCTTGTGTTTTGCCTAAATTTGTTAGAGGTTTGATTGGAAACTTAGTTTAACACTGGGGCTGCTTTACTGCAGTGCCTGTATCTTTTAGTACTAGAAATGTTTGCCTTAGAGTCAGTATTTAAAGTGTATATCTCTCTCTCTCTTTTTTTTTTTCTTCTAGATCCTGGTTAGATAACAATGGGGAAAGTGCAGTTAAAAAACTGAAGAACAGTTTGCCCCTTAGAAAAGAGCTAGATCGTTTAAAGGATGATCTGTCTCATCAGCTGCAGCTCTCAGACATCAGGTAACAATGACAGAACCTAATTTAGAGACTAAAATAAGCATGTATTATCTGCAGGTCACAAGCTTTCCAGCAGAAAATATTCCAGCAAATATTTGCATCTTTCACTGTAATTATTCTGATAACTATAAATAGCCTTCAGTTATCTTTTTCTGAAAGAAGTCACATGTTCATCTATGTAAGAAAACTTCTATCAATCTCTTGTTTACAATTGTGAAATAAGGTTTAGATACTGACATTTTTAGCATAAGAATTTAATTTTTTAATGTTTATAAGAAAAATGTCCTTTTCCACATGCAATAATATATAAAAAGTAATTACTCCTCCATCCTGTGAGATCAGTATTCAAGTTTAAAATGAGTAAGGGAGTCAGAAAATATGGGTGTCATATTCTTGGTTCTGTGTTTTATAGCATGACTTTTTAAAGACGTTTTCACTAACCTGGAAATCAGTTATATAAAGGTAATAGGCACTTATTATAAAAACAGATTTAACAGCTACTAAAACAGTAAGGAAGGTAAAAGGGGGCCCTAGTGTGATTCGGGCATGGGGGGAACCACCCGTTACAGGAACTGAGAAACTATTGCCCAGTTTTGTGCTTGAACATTTCTATTACTGTTTGTTGTAACTTGTTTTGTTTTTTTCAACCTTCATTATCAGGATTATTTTTCTTTCTTTTGAACTAAATGACTATTTGATTATCATAATAACACCTTTTTCTTGTGCCTATGGAGTACTGATAATACATGTTTTGTTCTTATATATTCAAATCATAATGATTTTGGGGGGCTTCTTTTAAATCAGAGTTTTATAAGATAATTTGGATTTCAAGGGAAGTGTGTAGACTTGGGGTGTGTGGGATGTTTGGATTTGTGCTGATGGCTGCTTTTTTATCATCACGTCAGTATTTTTAGACCCTGCTTTGATTATACGGATTCTTCGAATTCCAGTTTAGTAGCATGGACTTCTCTAACCAAAACCTAAACAACAAGATCCTTTTTAAAAGTTTGTAAAATAAATTTATGTACACAAAAGTACCTTTTTCTAGTATAAATTCTAAATGAAACTATCAAAGAGACTGGAATTAGGAAAGTTAAAGGATTTTTTTTTAAGGATTTCTTAACATAAAAAGAAATAAGCATTATATTACAATGTGGTGTAGAAATCTCTCAGCTTTGATTTTTGCCATGGTAAATGTCAATAAATATGAAACATATAAACAAAGGCTCTTTGGGTTCCCCATTTTTAGGAGTGCAAAAGCTTTCTGAGACCAAAACATCTGAGGATCATGGATATGATGGCTTTCCACTATTGGAAAATCAGCCACGCCTCCAAATGATGGAAACATTGTAACCAAGGACATTGTTTCTAACTCTGCGCCACCTGTGTGAAAGACCAGTTATTAATAAGAACTGTATTTAGTAGCTTTATCACAGTATTAATTCTTTGAAATTACATGTGTTTCATTTGTGGGTTACTTGAAAATCCACTTTACCAGCGATGACATTCATCAGAATTAGTGATAGGATGAAGGAGGAACCCAAGTTCTTTGAGAACTTGTTTTGGGTGCCTTACTCCTCCACACATGTTATCCCTTTGATTTATGCTGCCTGTGCTAGGGGAAGTGATCCCACTTTATATGTATGAAATGGAAACTAGAAAGCCTAGAAGGGACTTACTCAAGGTCACAGAACCAGTAAATCACAGAATTCAAAGAGGGATTTTCTGATGCTTCCAAAGATCAGCGGTCTTTACATTTGTACACCATTGCCTCTGTGACACCATGTGGATGTCAGGTTCCGTTTCGTCACTAAGATTCAGTGTTCATTTAGAAAATAAGTGGATTGCATGTCATTAAAAAAAATCACTTTCTCTAGAATAAGATAAAAAGGATCTGATCTAGACCTAGAGTTCCTAATTAGAACTTAAATCAAAAACAAAATCGTCATCACTGAATGATGTGGAGATGAGAAAGGTTTTCTTAAGTGTTCCCCATTTCATTCCCTTATTTTACAATAACAACAGCATAGTGTATTTGCTTGTTTTAAATGTTTGGGTATCTGAACATAGTAGTAATATTTTTACTCTCTAGCAAACCATTCATTTTCCATTTGGTTGCTTCATAAAAAAATTAGCTAGTTGGAAAGCATATGCCTACTTGAGAAACTCCCTGGTTTTCACAGGAATCAGGCAGCTGGGGGTGAGAGCAGGCCTCCTCCCTCAGGGCTGCCTGGTGTTAATGCACCTGTGTGCTCTGTTGTACCAGGTGGCAGAGGAGCTGGGGCATCGCCCATCGCTGTAGCCAGCTGCATAGTTTAGGCCGCTTAGCACAGCAGAACTTGGAAACACTGAAAAATGCAAAAGGTAAACAATTTCCAGTTTCTTTTAAAATATCACTCAGCTGCTATACACACCTGTAAGTTGTGGAAGTAAACAAAGTGTTAAAAGCCTTTACAGATGGGAATTTATCACAGCAGAATTTTAAAATCTGTTCCTTTGAATAAAACAATGACATGAAATTGGCCTTTAAGGGATGCCAGGGTGGCTCAGTCTGTTAAGCGACTGACTTGATTTCAGCTCAGGTCATGATCTCATGGTCCTGAGGTGGAGCCAGGTGGCAGACTCTGAGCTCAGCACAGAGTCTGCTCGGGATTCTCTTCCACCTCCTCTGCCCTTCCCTCCCACCCTCCCTCAGATGTGCATGCTCGTGCTTTCTCGCTTTCTCTCTATCTCTCCCTCTCTCTCAAATAAATCTTTAAAAAAAAATTTTTTTTTTTTAAATCAGCCTTGGATACCTGGATGGTAAAGTCAGTTAAGTGTCTGTCTTCAGCTCAGATCATAATCCCGGGGTCCTGGGATCAAGTCCCACATGGGGCTCCCTGCTCAGCGGGGAACCTGCTTCTCCCTCTGCTTGCTGTTCCCCTGCTTGTGCTCTCTCTCTCTCTTTCAAATAAATAAATAACATCTTTAAAAAATAAAAAATGAGGGGCGCCCGGGTGGCTCAGTTGGTTAAGCAACTGCCTTCGGCTAGGGTCATGATTCCAGGGTCCTGGGATCGAGCCCTGCATCGGGCTCCCTGCTCAGCGGAGAGCCTGCTTCTCTCTCTCCCCCTCTCCCTGCCGCTCTGCTTACTTGTGCTCTCTCTCTAGCTCTCTGTCAAATAAACAAATAAAATATTTAAATAAATAAATAAATAAATAAATAATTAGCCTTTAAGCTTCTACTGAATTCCACCCTGAATTTGTATACTAAATTTAAGTCATTATTTGCATAATGCTAAAAAAATGAAGCATCTCTAGACAGTGACCAAAGGGTTTGTGTTTTATTATCAGGATGTACAATAATATTTACAGACCGATCCGGGATGAGTGCAGTGGGCCATGTGATGCTAGGAACAATGGATGTCCATCATCACTGGACAAAAGTAAGGAAAAGTTTCAAAGCAAAAAATCTTGACTTGTCATAGACTTAGTTTTGTTTTAAACTGTGCTATTTTGTCAGTGAACTAAAAATCTCGAATCATAGTTTCAGCTATTTTCAGAATAGATGTTTATTACCATGTAGTTAAAATACTTAGAGGCCTGATTTTTTTTTTTTAAGATTTTATTTATTTATTTGACAGAGCAAGATCACAAGTAGGCAGAGAGGCAGGCAGAGAGAGAGAGGGAAGCAGGCTCCCTGCTAAGCAGAGAGCCCGATGCGGAACTCGATCCCAGGACCCTGAGATCATGACCTGAGCCGAAGGCAGAGGCTTAACCCACTGAGCCACCCAGGCTCCCCTAGAGGCCTGATTTTTAAGTCAGTTTTTATTTGGAATTTTATAGTCTTTCCTGAACCATAGCCTAAAAGGCCTGCATTCTATTGTTTGGGTTTTAACAGATTTACAGTGTTATAATTGACATACAATAAACTACACATATTTAGTGTGTATAATTTGATGAGATTTAGCATGTGTAAATGCCCATGAAGCCATTAACACAATCAAGGTAGCGAACATATCCATCACCCACAAAAGTATGCTCATGTCCCCTTGTAAACTCTCTCCTCCATCCTGCCACCCTCTCCCCAAACAACCAGTGGCCTGCTCTCTGTCACTATAAATCAGTTTATATTACTAGAGTTTCATATAAGTGGAATCACAAAGTATATACTTCTTTTGGGGGGGGTTTCTGTTTTCTTTCATTTGACATAATTTCAGATTCATCCATGCTGTTGCATGTATCAAGAATTTATTCCTTTTTTTTCCTTGTAGTATTCCATCATATAAATATACCATTTGTTTATCCATTTACCTTCTAATGGACATTGAGTTATGTCAGTTTTGGCGATGGGAAATAAAGCTGTTAGAAACGTTATGTCCAGATGCACATATGTTTCCTTTTCTCCTAAAGTGGCATAGTCGGATCATAAGTAGGGTATTTTACCTTTTGAGAAACTGCTAATGCTTACAATGGTGGTTTTTTAAAATTTTAGCCATTCTAATAGGTGTGTGGTGCTGTCTATCTCATTTGGATTTAATTTGCATTTCCATAATGACAGATGATGGAGAGTATCTTTTTTCATGGGCTTATTTGCTGTCCATATACTTTTGTGAACTGTCTGTTCAAACCAAATATTCAGTAGAAGATACTTGCAAACCATATCTGACGATGACAGAGTCTGGTTACCTAGTGCATAAAAGAACTCTCAAAACTCAATAATCAAAAACCAAACAATCCAAAAAGACAAAAGTCTTGAACAGCTACATCACAGAAGACCTACAGATGACAAATTTTTTGAAAGACTAAAATGAGAAACAATGACACCAAATTCTGGTAAGGGTGCAGAAACACAGGATCACTCATCTGTCACTGGGGGGGAATAGGTAGAATGGTACAAGGGCTCTGGAAAAGAAGATGACAGACAAAACTAAACATGTTTACTATGTGACTCAGCAGTTGCACCCTTGGGCGTTTATACTAAAGAAGTGAAAAATTATGTCCACACAAAAACCTGTACATGAACGTGCATAATAGCCAACAACTAGAACAACTCTAATGTCCTTCAGGCTATGAATGATTAAACTGTGGCACATCCATACAACAGAATATTACCCAACAGGAAGAGGGGGTGAACTAATACCAGCAACAACCTGGATGGATCTCAAGGGCATTGTGCTGAGTGCAAAAAGTCAGTATCAAAAGATTACATACTGTGTGATTCCACTTTTATAACATCCTTAAAATAACAAAAAAGGTGGAAAAAAATAACAAAATGGTGGAAAAAAACAGATTACTGGTTGCCAGGGGTTGGGGAGTAGGGGGCTCTCCCCCGTGGTCCGTGAGGGATCGCCGAGCGTACAGGATCACTACGGTGGAACTGTTCTGTATCATGTGGTCATGGGATGTGAATCTACACATGGGATAAAACTGCATGTAGTTAAATACACACTTACATACACACAACTAAGTGTAAGTAGAACTGATGAAGTCTGAATCAGGCCAGTGGATTGTATCGACGTCTGTTTCCTGGTTGTGATGTGATACTGTAGTTTTGTAACACGTTACCATTGGGGAAAGGGTGAAAGATGTATGAATGTATAGTTATCTGAAAATGAAGAGTATTTTAAAGGTAGTTACCATTTACACATAGATAAATCATTAAGAGAAAAGTGGAGTAAGTGGGTAGGGAAATGATTTTCAGAGTGTTAGAAGTCTATTATAAATAATTTTTAGAATTAGTATACTGCTTTTGCTTTTATTAGAGCAGAGGTTTTGATGCTTTTCCATGCCAGTGTAAGTTGTGCATCCCTAGCTCTCTAGGTAAAGTCTGAGTCCTCAGCACAGCACACCAAGGCCTTCCCACTTCAGCGGACCAGACTCCGGTCTCTCTTCCCCGACACACTTCCATGTGCATCTAACTCCTGCGAAATCCAGTCTTTTCAGACAGTCACATTAGGCTTCCTTAGAAACCTTTACTTGCGTGTCTTCTCTGTATCCACTCATGCTGACGTGGCACTTAGTACAAAGAATCCTGATTCTTGTTTTGTTTACTTGCACCCCGACTGAGAAGCAGGGCCGAGCGCCTATAATCTGTACACTACAGGTGCCTAATTTCATGCTTAAGTATATGGTAGGTGCTCCGTGATGTTTAGTGTATGGAATTGAGTTTTGTTGAATTAAAGTAAATTCTGAAGAAGTAGACTTGGTATTGAAATCCATGTACTTGGGGCGCCTGGGTGGCTCAGTGGGTTAAAGCCTCTGCCTTCAGCTCAGGTCATGATCTCAGGGTCCTGGGATCGAGCCCCACATGGGGCTCTCTACTCAGCAGGGGGCCTGCTTCCCTTCCTCTCTCTCTCTGCCTGCCTCTCTGCCTACTTGTGATCTCTGTCAAATAAATAAATAAATAAAATCTTTTAAAAAAGGAAAGAAATCCATGTACTTTATTTCTCAAACCCTTCTCTATTAGACCATGTAATCATTCTAAACTAATATGGGATTTAAATAACAGTACTTGGGACTTATTTTCATTTGGAACCTATTTCTTTCTTTCTGCAGTCTCTTCAGTCCTATGCAAAAATCCCTAAGATTATAGTGGTTTGTTTTGAATATTAATGTTTCCAGCATTACACTAAGTCTTTTTCTTTCACTTATTAGAACTTTCCTTCTAGGAAAACAATTTTTCTTGTTAAAATTTCTCAATCCCATTTATTGGAATCCTAAAATTGAGCTATTACAATAACATAAAACTAAATATTTCTTTCACTTTTTTTTTTTTAAATTCTGTAGCTTTTTGAAAGGTTACCGAGTTATTTTGACCTTCAGAGGAGGCTGATGCTTTTAGAAGACCAAATAAGCTACCTTCTCGGAGGCATACAAGTGGTTTATATCGAGGAATTGCAACCAGTATTGACACTTGAAGAATATTACTCTCTTCTTGATGTGTTCCATAATAGACTGTTGAAAAACAGAATACCCTTTCACCCTCGGAGTCTGCGTGGTTTACAGATGATCCTTAACAGGTAAATGTCTAAAACAAGAATGACTTTTATTCTTTCACTTAGATGTGTTGTGTGTGTAAATAGATTAAGTTGTTTTGTGTTTTTCTTAGGAACTAAAGAATGTCACTCTCATTAGCAACACTCTTTTACACATTAAAAAGCCAACTTGGAGAGGATGAAGGATTGACTCTGCAGACAGTCTTGAAATACATTGCCACTTACAGGGCAAAGTCAGTCCTGTGAAGAACTGTCTAGGATTAAACTAATATTGCATCAGTAGCCCACATTTTTGTGCACATACTGTTTTCACAACCTGTGCTTGGTGCTAAATACACACCTCCCCTCACACCTGAGAGTGAAGCGGGCTACAGCCTCTGTCTCACAGATGAGGGCGGCCTCGGGGTGAGGAGGAATGTGGTCATCCCGAGGGTGTGTGTCTTTGAGGAACAGCAAAACTTAAAGCCTAATATTGCTATATACTTTAAAAGTAAAGTAGCTTTTCTTGATGAATTCCTTCATCACTCATCAGATTACTAAAATATTTTCTTTGAGGGTAGAGTGGGAAACAAGGGATGAGTGATTCTTCCTTTCATGTGTGTTTTGTTCCAGTGACAGATACGCTCCAAGCTTGCATGAACTCGGGCACTTTAACATCCCAAGCCTCTGTGACCCAGCAAACCTCCAGTGGTTCATCCTCACCAAAGCCCAGCAGGCAAGAGACAACATGAAAAGAAAAGAAGAGTAAGTGCCACGAGCCCTTTGTAATGTCCTGCCTGTCAGTCAGTCTGTCAAAATTCAGGTGTTCAGAATTCATAAAGATGAGGCATAAAAACGGCATGAAACTTAGGACGTGGACTGATTTGCGCATGTCCCACGTTTATTCCCCCCGCCTTGGTCTGCCACAGGCACTGCGTGCGGTGTTTCTGATGATGACACAGCCTCAGTGACGCCACCGAGCGCCTCCATTTGAGAAGCCTGTATGTCAGTATGGAGATCAACTCGGGGCAGAACAAACAATAAGAATGTCAGAAAGAAATTCTCCAGATGGGGAAAGGTGGCAACAAGGAAAAATTCAGTTACTGCTTAAATAACAGGAATCTTGATGGTTTAAAACTTGGAGAACTATGGATTTTAAGTACATGAGAAGAGGTTTTAAAGTAAAAAATTGGTTCAGTTCATAAGCAGTCCTGTCTCTGTTGTGGTTTGTATCTTTGAAGGACTCGTAGCCCACAGTTTCCTGATTTGTGGGCGTTGGATACTGCTTGATAATGTTTTATATATCTCCTATGAAGAAAGGAGGATATTACATTCAAAGGAGGTTTTTCTAAGGACATTGGCAAAGGAGTTTTGGATACTGAGAATTTACTCACTCGTTCATTCATTTAGCAGTCTTTTGCCATGACTGTTGTGTGCCCGAGACTGACAGGTGCCACCAAGAGAATGATGGGCCCAGGTCCTTGCCCTCCTGGACTGTGTTTCTGGTAGGAGGTGCAGGTTCTGCATGCATCTGTGGTAGCTGGTCAAGAGAGGGGCCGAGTGAGAGGCACCAAGGCTAGTGCTCCCAGAAGGCCACAGAGGCACTGAAGGGAACGCAGTGGCCCAGAGAACGTGGCTGCACAAGTCCAGGGAGGAAGGTGAGGAGGACAGAGACCAGAACCTGGGAGGGAGAGGACCTGAGGGAACCATTCAGCAGTGTGCTGGGGAGCCCCTGGTTCCACATTTCTTCTGTCTTGCTCCCCATTAACCCCTTCCTCACCACCAGCTGCTCATCTGAAAGAAAGGGTGGTGGTGGAGGAGAGCCAGAGAAGACAAGAGATAACAGGATTGTTTTGCATATAAAATGAGTGAAGGAGCTACATCTCTTTGTTTTGTTTGTGGACTTGGTGACGGCTCTGTTGGCCAGCTCCAATGGCACGGATGTCCCATTTCTTGACTGGTTA
The DNA here is from genome assembly GCA_004024625.1 of Mellivora capensis. Classification (NCBI taxonomy): domain Eukaryota; kingdom Metazoa; phylum Chordata; class Mammalia; order Carnivora; family Mustelidae; genus Mellivora; species Mellivora capensis. The sequence continues at coordinate 26,215 of PISX010008253.1, read as the reverse complement.
GCAAGCCTTCATGTTGTGATGTGATTCCTCACCGTTGTAAGTCAGCTCCGGCCCGCCGGTCACTGTGAAGGCTGATGGTTTCAGTGGCTACACTACAGTTGCTGCTTCTGGTTTTTCCATGGCCATGGAAAACGGAAAGTTTTCCATTTTGTAGCTTTGGTGTATTGCTACTAGATTTGGGGGAAGTAAAATAAAAAGAAATGCAATTCACATAGGTTATTTTTTGAAAGTTCCATCCTACCTGTGAGGTCAACACAGTGACCTATCAGAGCAGCCAGAGTGAGTTGCCCTGTGAGAAGTCAGGTCGGGGTCTGTCACTCCACGGAACTGGCCTGCGGGCTAGGGTCCCCTTGACTTTCCCCTCACTCATTTTGTTCCAACCAGATGGCCTTTTTTTTGGGGGGGGGGTGGCCTTTTTATCTTCCTCCAGCACCCTGGAGCGTCTCTTCTTGGTGTCCTCCTGGTTTGCCTTTCACCTCCTTCAGGTCTCAGCCCATGTCCACCTTCTCAGTGAGGTCTTCCCTGAACATCAGCAGGAAACAGTGCCCACCCCACCCCCCACCGTGGCACCCCTCCACCACCCCTGGTCTGCCTTTTTCCCTCACACTCCACACTATTAGTCTCTATAAGCTGTTTTCCTCATTTATTTGCCCTCCCCACACCAGACAGAATGTAAGCATCATGAGGGCAGAGACTTTTTTGTCTCTTTTGTTCCCTCCCATTCCAAGATCAGTGTTTGGAACACAGGTGGCCTTGAGGAGGGATCCATTGGCTGACTCCATTAACTGGCATGTTTCCTTAGCACTTTCCTGGCTCTGGAGCTCTCATCCCTCTTTGATTCCCCATGGAGAGGAAGCCACTTTGTCACTGGTCCCAATATACCTTAATATACCTTCCCTCTTACTCATCACCTTCATCCCTCCTTATACCTCTGACTCCGGGCCCAGAGTTTTCCTCCACTTTGCCTTCTCCTTCCCTTCATTCTGTTCTCCCTACCCTACTAAGGTTGCCTTCCTTGTAATCATTAAGGGGTGGTTACGACTATTGTCTGTCTGTAGATGAAGTTTGTTCTTAGACTGTGGTTTAGTTCTTAGATTGCGGAAACCCAATTTATGAAAGAGATAAAAGCTTGCAGGTGTTCTTTTTAAAGAGAAAGAGAACTAGAAGCTGCTCATACCCAAGGGAATCCTCTGAGTACCTCTGCAGGACCCTTGGCTTGATGGACAGTTTAAAACCAGTATTCTAAGCTAATATCTGGGTCCCAAGTAGATCCTACATGGCCTTCTCAAGACTGCATGACTTGTAGCCCCCACCTCTAAACATGCCCAAGCTACCAGGGGAATATGTGCATTGTGGAATACCCACCCTCCTTTGGAGGCTGGGTAATGACCCATGTACAGCTCTTCCGTAAGGCAGGCATAACCCAGCTTTTCTTTCTTTTTTTTTTTAATTTATTTATTTGACACACAGAGAGAAATCACAAGTAGGCAGAGAGGCAGGCAGAGAGAGAGGAGGAAGCAGGCTCCCCGCTGAGCAGAGAGCCCGATGCAGGACTCGATCCCAGGACCCTGAGATCATGACTTGAGCTGAAGGCTGAGGCTTAACCCACTGAGCCACCCAGGCGCCTCTAACCTAGCTTTTCTTACACGAACTGTCCTCACTCATTGCTTTTGTGGTAACTCACTCATGTTTCCTCCTACCCCCTATATCACATACTATAAATTTTATTATCACTTAGACAAACTGGAAACAGTAGAAATGTACAATAATAGAATAATGTTTAAATAATTCTGATACTGACCTAGAGTAGGAGAAACCATTTAAAACAGTGTTCATTTACTCCACTAATATTTACCATGGACGTCAGTGCCTAGCCGGCCCTGTGTAGTCACCAGGGCCAGACAGTGGGAACAGATACCCTTGTGGACCTAAGTGTCAGAGGCAGAAGGAACTTTATTTAAAAAAAAAAAAAAATAGATAGCATTTTGTCAGGGGAAAGAAGGGTCATTTCCCCCTAGGAAATGTCTGGTCCATTTCTTAGTATTAGAAGGAAAGGAAGAGAACTTGCCACCAGCCACACTCACCGTCTCATGGTGCTTCTCTTGTTCATACTGTGCCTCCCTTTTTCCTCTATATCATTGTTGTTGTTGAGGTATGATATTGTAAAGCAAAGAAATTATAAGGAAATACAAAAAACAATTTAAATCTGTCTGCTTCAGACTCCAGAGACACCCTGGAAGGGAAAAGCTGTTCCCCACCATCTCCTTATTGGAGGGGCCAGCCCCAGAGAGAGCCCCAGTGAAGGCTCCCTTCTCTGGGCTCGATTCTCCTCCGAGATTGCACCCCAGATGGACTCATGGGCCCTCGTAGTTGTAAAGGTTGTGGCCTAGGGGTTGGGGCAACCTAGGAATGAGGCTAGAGGCTTCTCTGAGAAGGAAAAGGAATGCATGGCCCTGCCTAGAGATGTGTATAAAGATGTGTCATTGGAGAACTACACAGTAACTTGACCAAATGCCAGGCTCTCTATTTCTAAGTCAGATTGTTATTATCTTTTTTTTTTTTTTTTGAGCCAGTGAGAAAAGCCCTTTACAAAAAAAGTTTGTCAGTCTCTGCTATTGATGGTACCTATGGTTCTTCCTGTCTAGAAAGAATAGGTACAGGTCCAACTCGAACATTCTGAGAACCCCCTCAGCCCTAACTGCTGTTCAACTTCTTGAATCTCTAAGCAGCATTGTCTAGGAGTAATCTTACAGGAAAAAAACTACCACCACCTGAGAAAGTGTTCCGGGTGTTGTTGAAGGGAGTGAGTCAGTAATTACAGACCCTTGCTACTCACTGCCACTGACTACAATGACCATTTCTGTTTTCAAATATTTTCCTAGCTTTTGGATATTTCATGGTACTTTTTTCCTTTATGCAAAGATTAAGAGTGGGTAAATAGAGGTTACTTGGGTATTTTTAACTAGTGCAATACTTAAACCATGGCACTTTTGGTTTACTCACCTTACTGTGCGGGCTCCTCAAGAGATGTACATGTTGGTCTGCACACCCCTCAAGGGTGTGACAAGGTGGAGGCCTCTTTCATACATCCCAAGATTTGGAGGATTGAATCTGTTAATCAACGTATACCCATAAACATTGGCCACCTGTGGGAGAATGTATTTAAGACACTGAGTTCTGCCCTGAGTTGTCTGCTTCGTAGGCCTTCACTCAAGCCCTTGATGGAACAAGAGGCATCATAGCCCATAAGCCAAGGGGAGGGAACAGAAAGGGAGCTGATGGGCATAGAAGAGAGTGGAAGGGAGGTGCCTTTTCCCCAGGTGCCTGGTCTTGTTGTGAGCCTGGTGGGTGTTTGGGAGTCTCTAGAAGTCATGACTGCCCTAGGGTCAGACTGTACACCTACAGTCTAAAACTAGGGCTTTTATACTCAGCTTTCTGCTTTTACTAACAGCTGCTCAGTGAGGCAGGATATGAACTTTTAAAATTATGTCTTAATTATTTTTACCCATTGCTGCTAAAAGATTTAACAAATACTTTCAAAGATACATATATAGGGCACCTGGGTGGCTCAGTGGTTAAAGCCTCTGCCTTCGGCTCAGGTCATGATCCCAGGGTCCTGGGATCAAGCCCCGCATCGGGCTCTCTGCTCAGCAGGGAGCCTGCTTCCCCCTCTCTCTCTGCCTGCCTCTCTGCCTACTTGTGATTTCTCTCTTTCTGTTAAATAAATAAAATCTTAAAAAAAAAAGATACATATATAAACTATTGGCATGTCTTCTAAACATGTCATTTACCCTTGGTGGATACCATTTTCAGTGTTGAAAGTAGTAAGTTAGACTCCAGTGTTTATAGTACCAATGCCCACAGTAGCCAAAAAATTGAAAGAGCCTAGATGTCCATCGACAGATGATGGATAAAGATGTGGTATATATGTACAATGAAATATTACTTAGGCATGGGAAAGAACGAAATCTTGTCATTTGCAATGACATGGATGGAACTAGAGGGTATTATGCAAAGTAAAGTAAGTGAGTCAGAGACAAATATCATATGATCCCACTCATACATGGAATGCCCAAGGAGGGCATGTGATGGAATGAGCACTAGGTATTGTATGCAACTGATGAATCACTGAATTCTGCCTCTGAAATATTACACTATATATGAACTAACTTGAATTTAAATAAAATCTTGAAAGAAAGAGGCCCAATAAATAAAATTATATCTACACTTTATGTTCTTCTATTTGGTGTGATAGCTTGTGGCAATATTATGTTTATTTTCAATATAACAGGTTAAAAGTTATTGAAAATGAATTGATACAGGCTTCAACGAAGAAATTTTCTCTGGAAAAGTTTTATAAGGAGCCCAGCGTTTCTAGTAAACAAATGGTGGATTGTTGTAAGAGACTTCTAGAACAGTCACTGCCTTACCTACAAGGGATGCACCTCTGCATTTCACATTTTTATTCTGTTATGCAAGATGGAGACCTTTGTATTCCTTGGAATTGGAAGGATGGAGAAGCCATTAAATAATAGAAAATCTGTATTATTTTTGAGAAAATAAGAAACTGTTAAACTTCTTTAAATCCACAATTTGATGTAACAGTATTATTTACATATTACAAGAACGGAGTTTCTAACTGCTGCTCTAAAAGTGGAACTTTTTTAAAAATTAATTTCTGCTACAAAACTCATTTTAAAAGGTTTTATCTCCCAGTCTTACGGTGTTTCTTATCTGATTGGCAAGATTGGATAAAAAGATGTCAGAATGAAAGAACATTTTTTAGCAATGTGTACATGAGGGATTCTACAGAGTTAGGATATCTATTTTTATATAAGTTAACGTGGGTACGTGTAAACGGGTCTCATTCAGCATAGCTCTCGTTCAATATGCAACTGGATGGTTGCCTCTTGTGTGTCAGCATAAACATGTGTTTTGCAGCCAGGAGGGGACAGTTGCTGTTTAAAACAGGAGACTTAATGGGTAGCAAAAATTAGATAACCAGATTTTTCCTGAAAGAAAGAGTAGAAGGAAAAACAAAGCAATGTATAGTATTCACATTGTCATAAGTAGTCTGATGCCAGTTTGTTAAAACATCTTAGTGACAGAAAATTTAGGTTTAAATCCAGAAGTTTTCCTACCTATTAAAATATTATAACTGTTGGTTAGCATGACACTATCAGACACTGTCTTTGAATCAGTGACGTGACTCATTTATTTTTGTGGACAAACTTATCTGGAAAAACCCTTGCTTATTTCCCCGAGAGTTCCAGCAAGTAGGGAGTGTAAAATGGTTCAGGCCATTCAGTATTTCTGTCATCCCCTCAACCCTGGCTTCCTGTTCCTGCCAGTGTTTCACATGTGGGGTGAGGCCCCTCTGAGCCGCCCCTTGTGCATAGTTGTGTGGGCTCCCTGAGGCCGCAGCACAGCTTAGCCCCCAGGGACACGGGGGACCTGCTGGAGACACAGGGCGTCTCTCTTCACAGGTGTTTCCCTTCAGCTAATATATTTCACCAGGTTCAAAACCTCTTTGGCACGTTTCTCAAGAGGATAAGATAAACCCTAATTTGGGACACCATTTTATAGCCCCTGCTGCTGAAGAAATAGGAAAGGAGTTTTTTCCCCACTGAAAGAAAAGGAGCTGTTAACAATCATTCTTAAGTACATTTCAAATCCATCTAAAACACTATTATTTAAACTGTGTAAATTCAAATTCAAATGTGTGTTCAAAAGAAATAGTGATTTGTAATTTTTATAGTTTGTGCATATCCTCTCTTTGAACCTTCAGTAACAACTATACTGATTTTTTTTTTCCTGTTGCCTATAAAGATTTTCCAGAGCCAAATGATGGGGATGAAAAATTCCTTCCTTAAAGATTACATAAGAAGATTTATTGAAATATAGGTTTGGATTATGCCTTTCTAAAATCAACTAATAATAGTATCCTTAGTAATGTTTTGAATTGGACTTTGTCTCAGAACTGATTAATATAATAAATAATACACTAATCAGATTGTCTTTCTTGTTATTCAATTATTAATAGTTTTACAACTATTGCAACACAATAGGAGGGTACACTGATAGCCTCTTTGATCTCCTCTCCCAACCTAACATAAAAAGGAAAACTCTGTCCCACCACTGAAAACTGGCACAGAATGAGGCCCCTCCAACTACAGAGCCGTGGATCAGACACAGTCTCCAAAGGGACCTGAGCTCCAGACCCAGGCCAGACCTCTCCCAAGGAAGATGCAGGCCCAGAGCCCAGGCTGTCTAGTCAGGGAGGCATAGGTCCAAAGCCACATCTGTCTGCAGGACAGGTCCCCCAGGCCCTACTTCCTCTTTTATTTCTTAAAGACTTCCAGGTCCAGGCAGCCTACCTGAGCAAATGAGAGGGCATTGAGAAATGGATAGGTGAAGTAAGAGGGGTCAGGGCTGTGTCAGGAGTCAGCTCACGTATGGAACCTCTAAGGACTGTGTGTACATCCCTAAGTGAACCCCTCCAGCTCCGGCCACTGTCCCTAGTACCCTGGTGTTCCTACTTCCCTTAGACTAATCTGGCCTTGCCACCCCACCCCACCTGCTGTTGGTGGGGGACCTGAGCGTCCCTCAAGCAAGCCAGTAAGACATCAGTCCTGTGGAGACTGGTGGCTGCAAGGCTCTGGGCTGTTCTGCAGGGGGCCATGGTCCTGGCAGCCTCCTACCACAGACCCCAGGGCTGGGAGCCCAAACATCCAGGAGGCTAACACTCAGACCTAGATGCAAAAGCCACTGGTGCACTAGGTGAGACCTGGCAGCTGGTTGATCACAAAGCGCCTCCCTATTTCAAGAGTGCCTCTGACCAGTGCTGCCTGACCACAGACCCCAGCCACAAGCCCTCTGACCTGGCAAGGTCACCCAGGTGCCTATCCCATGAGTTAAAACTGACACAATCCCCAGGGCACCTTGGTAGAACTCCCAGTGGCTCACTGCACTGAGTGACCTGGGACAAGACCTCACTTGGCCTCAGTGTCCCCATCTGTAAAAGGAGATGGTGGGTCACATTCTTAGAAGTTCTTCCCATGCTCAGTGAGTCTCCCCAGGAATGCAGAGCCCTCCCTTGGATGGTCCTTGGCTGCCAGCCCAGGCACCCCTCACTCCTTAGCAGTTGGGACTAGGAGGAGGAGGTGGAATAGCCAGGGGCTGCACAAACCAGACCTGAGTTGGTGCCATGGGACCCTCTTTTAATCCCCAGTCCCCTGCTACTGCAACCTCAGTCTACTGGTCACTCAAAACCTTACCCTCACAGGGACATACCTAATACAGAGCAGTATGGGAATTTTCCCCCTAAGGTGACAGATGTTGCACATAGGGAAACTGACACCCAAAGCTGAGAGGAGACTTGGCCAAGGCCATTCTGCCTCCTGCTGATAAGAGAAGTGGGATTAGACTCTAGGTTTCCCAAGGGCTTTGAGGAATCTGAGCAGGCAGCAGCACCCCCAGCTCTACATGGGCCCACCACTGGTGGGTATAGGTGGGCTGGTGGGTAGTGCTGGGTATAGGCGGATCACAAGTCAAGATCAGATGTGCCCTTGGAGAAATCCTTGCCCTAGCAGGTGTGGGGGCATAGCAGAGACAGAGACCTTGGATGGCATGGCATGTCAGGCTGGCCACTGTGGTGTGGCTGGCCAGTGGGCAGCAAGGCCATCTTGGCACCTAGGGGATTTATGTAGAACAGGGGCAGGGGGCAGCCCTGCTCCACCTGAGGCCTAGCAGCAGCCTGGGCTCTGGGCATCATTCTCGGAGCAACTTTTGCACACTTCTGCCCCAAAGTCCATCACAGCAGCTAATGTGGAAGAAACCGGTTCAGCACAGGGCGTGGCCAACAATAGAGGAGGTCATCAGATTTCACCCTCAGAATATTTTGGAGGTGGTCCATTTTCACTTTCTCTGTCAATAGCACAGCACTGGCCTAGACCTGGTGTCAGCATGCATGACTCAGAGACTTTCAAGTCAGCAGGGCAGGCAGAGTGATCGGTGGAGGGACAGGACCATCTCTATAGACAGCAGCCTCGTACCTCACTTCCACCCCCGCCCAAAACGCATGACTTTTAAACTCTGGAGTAAAACCTTTGCTGAGGGATTTCCCAAGATCTTTTTCTTATTAGTCATTGAGCAAACACTTAGGAGGCACCAGCTGTATGCAGGCCTTATCCTAGGCACTGGTACACAGCAGGGACGGAGCAGACAAGAGCCTGCTTTTGGTATATGTTTCTTAGGGCTGACACAAATTACAAACTGGGGGGCTTAACACAAATGCATTCCCTCACAGTCTTGAAACCAAAAGTCCAAAACTGAGGTGTCAGTGGGACCCTGCTCCCTCCAGAGACCCAAAGGGGCATTCTTTTCTTTGCCTCTTCCAGGCTCTGCTCGCTGCCATGTTCCTGGCTTGTGGCCACATCACTCCAATCTCTGCCTCTGTGGTCACATCGCTGTCTCTTATTCTCTGTGTGTCTGTCTCAAAACTCACCCTGTTTGAAAAATGCATGTGAATCTGCATAGGGCCTACTGGATCATTTAGGATGACACCCTCCTCTCAAGACCGAGAACTTAATCACATTCGTTGCTATAGAAGGTCTTATTCACAGGTCCTTGTGGTTATGATTTGGACATATCCCTTAGGGACATGATTCAGTCCACCATACTGGTGACTTGGGGTCACTATTGCAAACCCCATTTGTTGAAGGCTATCGCAGGGGGAAGAACCCACCATCTGTGGGCAACATGCCAAGTCCACCTGAGACCCTGGTAAGGTGCACACTCTCTCTTCCTACCTGAGCATTATTTCATTTCCACTAACCTTCCCAAGGTTAGAGTTTCCTGGGATTGCAGCCTCCACTTAGCCTACCCTATTCCCTGGTTGTTTGAATTGGTTCCAGCCTCTCATTTTTCTAATTCGCTGCAGTCAGCTTTTCTGTGTACATGCTTCTCTTTTCTCCCTGGGCTGCTGGGTTCCAGGTTAGAGCTGTGTTGTAGGCCTTCTGTGCCAGTTACCCACTTGCTGCTGCTCAGCATCAACCCACCCTTCTTACGTGCTCTGCAGTACCAGACAGAATCCTTTAAGCTTCTCACCTTCAGAGTGAGCACCATGGCAATCTTGTTCAGTAGAGTGCACTACAAGGGCATTGCAGGAGGCAGGGGCCCCTCCTGCTGGTTCTGGAGGCTGCACAATTGGTCAGAAGTATAAGTGTGATGGCATCCGGTGGAGACCTGCTCCAGCTGTAGGCCCAGAACACATGCCCCCTGCTGGGCCTGGTGGCTCTTTCCACACTACGAGCGTCTGGCCTCCTGCCACCTGATGTACACAGGGCCTCACCTATCCCTGGTTCCTGGTACCATAGTTACAGACTGTAAAGTTGATCAGATCTGACAGACAGGCTTGCTCACCCCTATATTGTGCAGGGCAGGGAACTGAGGCCAAGAGAGACAGGGTTCTGATTGGGTCATATTGGACATATTGGCCACAGAATCAAGGCTGGACCATAGGCCTTTGCTCCCAAGGCTCAAGGAGGGTTTCCTGGGGTCCTCAGGCTGAGACAGTGTTTCCAAGCCCCTACTTAGCGCCTCCTCCCCCAGTATGACTGGACCAGTCACTCCATTCCTGGAGGGTCGAGTGGCGGCCCGTTGTCCCACCACAGCATCATCCAGAGCCTATCTACCAGGCAGAGCTTGAAGGGGTGCTCTGCCCAAAGGCTCTCTCAGCCTCAGGTTGCCTCAAAGAGAGTTCCTGGGAGGGCTCTAGCCCCCATGTGCTCAGGACTCAGGACAGCCCTGAGTGCTGCCCCCCGGCTGTGTGCAGGGACACAGGGCCTGGAAGTCACACTCATCCTGGCTTGTTCCTCTCTCAGCCAAAGAGATATTCTTCTGACTCTGGCTGGGAACCAAACATACTGCTCTGCTACCAACATCAGAACCAAATTCTTGAACTCTAAAAACTTAGGAGAAAAATACCAAGGTGGCTTGGAAGGTAAAAGAAGGTCTAGAAAACATTATGTGTCAGAATCTAAGTTTAATTTATATGGGGCTTAAAAGCACTTGGTGTGTTCTTCTAAGAACTCCTCAGAGTTCTGTGCACTTCCAGGCAGGGCAGAAGCATCAACGTGAGCATGAAGGTGTACAGCTGGCAGGCCATTCAGGAAGCTATGGTCACACAAATACTTTCAAGTTCAAAAGGAAAATCGGTTATTCCCAGTAAGGGCATTTTTCAGCTTGCAGGTGAAGGCCCAGGGGGCGGAAGGTCTGGGAGGAAAGGAAGAGGCTGGGGGCAGAGGGACTGATCCAAGGGGGCCACATGTTGGCAGAGCACCTCCTGGTGGTGAGATGGTGACAGGAATTGCTGAGAATGGCTGGGCACTCCTTGCTCCAGCCTTAACCAGGCCATGGGTTGGTGTTACTGGGAGGCAGTACCTTGATCCAGTGTCTTTCAGTAAAGCCTTAGGAGGAGGTAGAAGGTCAGCCTTCTGTACCGGTGTGCTGGACAGGCCTTGGGCACCAAGAGGAGCCCCCTGCACACTTCCATGCTGAGATTTGGGCTTCTCTTGAGGATTCTCCAGAGAAGCTGGAGGAGCTTTAGGTACATCTGTCTTCAGTGGGGGGTAGGTGATTTCTCCCGTTATCTCGTTTACCCAGAAAAATATATCTAGAGGTTTCTTCCCCTGTCCAAAGAGATTCTTAGACATAGCTACAAAGGAAAAAATTGAGACAACACAGATGCATCTTCAGTTGTCCACAATGGGGGCAGAGGGCTCCCTCTACACAACCAGGGTCAAAGGGAGCCAACGATGTCTGGGCTAGCACTAGATAGCCTGTGTCAGCACTCTGTCAGGGAGACAGATGCCTTCCCAGATGCTTCAGAAATCTTCCCAGGACCAGAGCATGCCTTGCTGGAGGTTCTAGATGAATTCTAGTATCTTTTTAAAAAAAAATCTTTTCAAATTTTTACATCTTAACCAAGTATACTGAGAAGTATACTTTAAATCCTGACATAGTTCAGAAATGTGCGTGTGTGTGTGTGTGCGTGTGCGTGCGTGTGCACACTCAAGTACATGTGTATGTGTGTATGTGTGGATACTAGCAATTTCATAGAACTTGGATGGTTATATATAACCATCTTGATATTTTCTATGGAATTCAATTCTATATTTCTTACAAAAATATTAGTTGCTGGGGCGTCTGGGTGGCTCAGTGGGTTAAAGCCTCTGCCTTCGGCTCAGGTCATGATCCCGGGGTCCTGGGATCAAGCCCCGCATCAGGCTATTTGCTCAGCAGGGAGCCTGCTTCCCTTCCTCTCTCTCTGCCTGCCTCTCTGCCTACTTGTGATCTCTGTCAAATGAATAAATAAAATCTTTTAAAAAAATGTTAGTTGCTACTCCTTAAACTCATTTTTTGAGACATCAAAATTAATGAACTATAGTTTGAAAAGCACTGTCTTATGTTAAGAGGAGAAAGGAGAATGCTGGGCATTCTGCAAAAGAGGACACAAAAAAATAACTCTTCTGATTTTTCAGAAATATGACCATGTGTGGTCAACAGAATGGTTCCCCCAAAATGGCTATGCCCTAATCCTTGGAACTTGTAACTGTTTCACTACATGGCAAAAGGAAATTTGCAAATGGAATTAAAATTACAAATCTTAAACTAGGGATTATCCTATATAATTCAGGATCCCCAGTCTAATCACTTGATCCCTAAAAAAGCAGAGAGACCAGGGTCAAGAGATGCAGCAGGAGGAGAAGTAAGAGAGATTCTAAGTGTGAGAAAGATTCACCCACCATTGGTGGCCTGATGATGGTAGGCCAAGTGGAAACCATGAGAAGGAAATAAATTCTGTCAACAAAATGAATGAGCCTGGAAGTGGACTTTCCCTCAGAGCCTCCAGATAGGGGCCAGGGTAGACAGAACCTTGATGTGGATCTTTGAGAGAGTACCGAGCCACACTAACCAGATTCGGGATCTACTACTGTGGGAGATAATAAATAGCTCTTGTTCCAAGTTGCTAGATTTGTGGTCATTTGTTAAAACAGCAACAGGAACTCATATGTCATGTGAACACTCTTCTAGGACCAATGGGAGAGATGGGCTGCAAAGCTTACTCTGAGCTCAGAGTAACCCTACCTTTGGCATGGGCCTATTAGCCAGTCCCCCAGTCTGGCTCTTAGCCAGTCCCTACTTTCTTTCTGTCAAGCTTGGTAATTGCTTCTCCTTCTTTAGAATGGACAATGACTGCCACCCCTGAACAGTGTCAAGGTATATTACCTAGCATATCAACCAGGTCAACCAGCTTTCAAGGTCCTAACACCTGCATCCTGTGAAGCTGTGATTTCCCAATAGGCAGAAAGGATTTCCCCCACCCTCCCTTGGTGTCCACAAGGCCATGGATAAGTCAGCATATCCCACACTGACTTCCACAATAGTGGACTGAACAGCTAGGGCCTGACCAGGATCTGTGGGACTAGAAAGGTATGAAGGATTTGAAGCTCACCTATGGAAAGGTGCTGGGGTGGAAGTATGTGTGGAGGGAGCCTCAGAAAGGAGAAGGGGCATTAGAAGACTGGGGGCTCCTAGCAACCTGGTCTTTGTTGTGTGAAGTGTTTCCCAACCTATTCCAGCCTAGATTCCGCTGGTGACCCCAGGCCTCATCAGTGCAGCCACAAACATACACTTCACCCTCCGGCGCTCTGCTTTGCGTAGTGTTCCACATCCCCAACCTAATGGGCTCTCTGACAGCCCCCATTCCCCTATCCACTGCTCCTGACTTCTGTCAGGCCTATTGCATAGCTTCACAGCACAGTCCATTTTTTCTAGAACATAAACTTATAGACAAGGGGGACGTCCTTCTCTGGCAGAGTTAGTTCATTTTCACACTGTGGACACCAGGGGTTCTTGGGTTAGGAATTTCTCATAGATCCACTATCTTCAGCTGGGTTTGGCTCACCCTAGACCTCACATCCTCTCCCTGGCCTCATCTCCCTAAGAACAGACCTTAGAATAGACCTAAGAATAGACCTGTGTTGCCATCTGCTGAGATTCTGCTTCAGCCCAGGCCTACCTTGAATTCTCACCAAGCAGCTACTGACTTGGGGCTACCGTGACCTGGGGCCACTCCAACTGGAGCCAGCCCAACCTGGGGACACACAGACCTGGGGGCACCCCTGGGGACACACCAACCTGGGGCTGCCCTTGACATGGGGCTACCCCACTTGGTGGGTTGAAAAGCTACTGGGTCTCTCAGGGTGCTGATCCATCATGCTCTTAGGAGATGGAGTGGCTGTCCTCTTAGATGGGCCCAGGTCATCCCACAGGCTTTTCTCCTCTCCCCCTCTGCCTGGGGCTGCTCTCCAATGCAGGGCAGTTCATAAGCACTGCTGAAACTGATCTCCCTTGCCTTTGAAGATGTAGACAAAAACAGATTGGCAGATAAACCATAAGACACTCTTAACTACAGGAAACAGACTGGGGTTTGTTGGAGGGGAGGTGGGCAGGGGGTGGGGATTAAAGAGGGCACTTGTAAAAAAAAAAAAAAAGAGGGCACTTGTTGGGATGAGCACTGGGTGTTGTATGCAACTGATGAATCACTAAATTCTACCTCTGAAACTAATAATACACTATATGCTAATTAAATTGAATTCAATTTTTTAAAAATCTCGAAAAAAAAAAAGCAGCCAAACAAAATTCTGACTGTTCAATGATCAGCTTTAATTGGTATGAGGATTCCAAACACAATTTAAACTCAAAAATTGCCTCCCCAAAATATTTTTTTAGCTAAAACTAATGTAAAATATGAGACTCTTCTCCCTCATCAGCACCTTTAGACAGTATCAGCATTAGCTTCTGATACTGACATATCCAATGCTCTTTCCACAGTTTGTTAAAGGCTTTCAGTCAGAAATCATAGATATGTTAGGTAGATAAAAATGTTGACTGGCATATCATTTGATTGTATAAATATATAGTCAATATTTGGCAATATATTTTAAGGAGACTTTAGATACAAAAAAAAAAAAGAAGTCTCATGAGGAAATTACTTGTTTCATGTAGTAGGCATCAATTTCTTCCTTTATTAATAAATGCTGGTATTAAAAATCTTGACTTGAACTGTCAAGGACCCCAAGTTATGTCAAAATCTAATATATGACGCTCTCTTTGGTATGTGTGCACATCTCAACTATTTGCTCTCCTTATAAAGAAAAGTAGTAAGATGTCTAAAGCCAATTTTCTTTTATATTTTGTATCCCACTCCCCCCTCACTTTTTCCTTCCCTTGGAAACTTTAAAGATTTCCTTTATTCACCAAAAAAATGTATTAATTTGCTACACAAATACTTTAGGACTATTTACTTCAGATAAAGCCAAAATTGTTTACATAAGAAAAAGAAAAACATTATTAAACTATGTTTCTTTTTATGGACTTTAGAAAGTATATTTAGGAGCTTCAAGGGAGGAGGCATTAAGATGGCAGAGGAGTAGGGGGACTCTAAGCTCATTCTTCAACACAGCTAGATAAATATCGAATCATTCTGAACACCCAAGAAATTGATCTGGGGACTGAGAGAGCACACTGTACATCTAGAGCCAGAAAAACTGACACATCATAGAAGGTAGTTACTGCAGAGAGTTGGTTTGGGGCAGAAAAGAACTGCAGGTGCTGTGGAGGGGAGGGAGCCCTAATCACGGGGAGAGGAGTGAGAGAGAGAGAGAAAGCAGGAGCAGGGGATTGCACAAGAAAACTCTTCCCCAAAACCACTAGCTGGGGAAAGGATAGGGGCTGAATTCCACAGGTTTTTAGAAGCAGCAGAGCTCATAGTCTGAAGTTGTAGAAGTCCAGGCCATCATCAGGGTCATGCCTGGCAGGCTTAGCAGTGCTCCTGTGGAGAAGGAGTGCAGAGGCCAGGGAGCAGGCAGTGTGGTGTGAGGATCTCCTGGGTCTTACCAGGAGAAACAGTTCCCCTTCCCGGAGTGCATTTAGGAGTTGTAGCTTGGCCTCGCCAGGGACAATAGAGTAATATGCTTCCCCATCCACTAGTATAGGAACAGAGACAGCTGTGCAGCAGCAAACCTTGGCTTTTTGCTCTGCTTTACCATGGACTCCAAATCACCATGCAGTCATGCATCTGATTTTCTGGAACAAACCAGCACCTGCCACAGAGTGGCAAGACCCTTCCCAAGATGATCAGCATAGGACTACACCTTGTAGGTCCCTAAAATTTGCAGTTTTGAAATCCAGTCACATGCCTGAGATAAAACACAGGATTACTGGGCCACCTGGCAGGCGGACAGCTTGGACACCAACAGGATGAAGGCAAGGATCTCATGGAAGCCAGGGACACAAGAGGGAAGATTGTTCACACTTCTGTGAAGGCTTCCTAAAAAGTGGTAAGTGCAAATTCCCAGATCTGGAGATGAAAGAGCAGGGTGATGCCATTTCCCCCCCACCCATCAGCATTGACTTCAGTAAGCATCGCAGCAACCCCCCACTGGAGGCTGGATTTGTTTACACCAAGCCCCACCTTCCTGCACCCTGCAGATGCATATCCATCCACTTGAGCAAGTATACTTGAGGATCAGCATAGCAGGCCGCTGCCCCAGAAGACCAGCCCAGATGTCTTGCATGCACCAAGTCTACTGATCACAGAGTACTGCAAAGCTTTAGCTCTAGGGGACATAAGATCTACCTTCTTTTAACAAACGGACAAAAATACACCTAGAAAACTTGCATACAGTAGGCAAAGTTCAAACACTCCCCACTGCAGGCAAGGAGAAACTCTGCAGAGGACTGACCTGATGGAAGGAGCAGCCAAAATGCAACAGCAGAGTGTACATTCTGAAACACTTCCTGAAGCACCAGGCCCAAGACAGTATGCGATCTCTTCTTAATATGACCATTACTGGGGCACCTGGGGGGCTCAGTGGGTTAAGGCCTCTGCCTTTGGCTCAGGTCATGATCCCGGGGTCCTGGGATCAAGCCCCGCATCGGGCTCTCTGCTCTGCCGGGAGCCTGCTTCCTCCTCTCTCTCTGCCTGCTTCTCTGCCTACTTGTGATCTCTATCTGTCAAATGAATGGGTAAAATCTTTAAAAAAAATATGACCATTACTACCAGAAGCAGGAATAAACAGGCTTTCTCCCAAACTACACAAGAAACAGTGACCTAGACAAAATGACAAGACAGAGGAATTCACCCCAAAAGAAAAAAACAGGAAGAGGTCACAGCTAGGTATCTAGTCAAAACAGAAACAAGTAATATGTCTGAACCAGAATTTAAAACAACAATCATTGTTGTTAACCAGCTAGGATACTAGCTGGGCTTGAGAAAAGCATAGCAGACACCAGAGAACCCCTTACTGCAGAGATAAAAGAACTAAAAACTAGTCAAGCCAAAATTAAAAGTGCTAAAACTGAGATGCATAACTGACTGAAGGCAATGACAATGAGGATGGATTAAGCAGAGAAAAAAAATCAGTAATATAAAAGATAAAATTATGGAAAATAGAGAAGTTGAAAAGAAAAGGGAAAGAAAAATATTGGGTCATGAAAGTAGACAGGAAATTCAGCAACTCCTTAAAGCATAATAACATTGGTATCATATGAGTCCCAGAAGAAGAAAGGGAAAAGGGGGCAGGATTCTTTGAGAAAATTAGAGCTGAAAGCTTCCCCAATCTAGGGAAGGAAATAGACATCAAAATCGAAGAGGCATAGAGAACTCCTATCAAATTCAACAAAAGCTGGCCCGCACCAAGACATATTGTTGTCAAATTCACAAAATACACAGACAAGAAAAGAATCCTGAAAGCATCTGGGAAAAAAGTCCTTAACCTGCAAGGGAAGACATATCACATTCACAACAGATCTGTCCACTGTGACAGGCCAGAAGACAGTGGCAGGTGCTGAGTGGGGAAAATATGCAGCCAAGAATACGTTATCTGTCAAGGCTGCCATTCAGAATAGGAGGAGAGATAAAGATTTTCCCAGACAAACAAGACCTGAAAGAGTTGGTGACCGCTAAACCAGCCCTGCAAGAAATATTAAAGCAGACTCTTTGAGTGGGAAAGAAAGACCAAAACAACAAAGACTAGAAAGGAACAGAGAACATCAACAGAAACACCAACTTTACAAGAACACAAAGGCACTAAATTAATATATTTCGATAATCACTCTGAATGTAAATGGACTAAATTTCCAATCAAAAGACACAGGATATCAGAATGGCTTTAAAACAAAACAAAACAAGACCCATCTACATGCTGCCTACAGGAGACTCATTTTAGGCCTAAAAACACTTGCAGATTGAAAGTGAAGAGATGGAGAGCCATCTATCATGCTAATGGAGGTCAAAAGAAAGCCAGAGTAGCTATACTAATATCAGACAAACTATATTTTAAACCAAAGACTGTAATAAGAGATGAAGAAGGATCTATATCATAATTAAGAGATATATCCATCAAGATCTAATAATTGTAAATATTTATGCTCCCAACTTGGGAACACCCAAATATGTAAATCAATTAATAACACACATGAAGTCACTGATAATAATACAAAAAGAGCAGGGGACTTTAACACCTCACATACAGCAACAGACAGATCATCTAAGCAGAAAATCAACACCAAAATGATAGCTTTGAATGACACATTAAAATGGATGGACTTAATAGTATGTTCGGAACATTTCATTCTAATGCAGCAGAATACATATTCTTTTCAATTGCACAGGGAACATTCTCCAGAATAGATCACACCTTGGGTCACAAATCAGCCCTCAGCAAGTATAAATTTTCTTATTTTATCAACTCTTTAAGTCTTTTTTTTAACTTTCATTTTTATATTTATATTTTATACATATATTCTTCATTTTTTGCTTCCTTTCACTGTATTCAATTTTATTTTTGTATATATTTAAGTTTTGCATTCTTTACAATTTTGGGACTTAGTGTCTTCTAACAAATAGACCAAAAGACACTCAGGACCAAATGGATCACCCTGTTTTGTCCAACTGGAAGATTGTATTTTCACTCCCTCCCCTCTTTTTTTTTTTTTTTCCTTTTTGTTCTCTTTTTTGGCCAAACCTTGTTGGATTTGTCTAGTGTGTATTTCATGTGGGTTGTGGTTGATATTTTTGATTTTGTTCTCTGTTCATCCACTCTCCTCTAGACAAAATGAACAGAAGGAGGAATCCACAAAAAAAGAAAGAACCAGAGGTAATACTCTCTGCCAGAGACTTAATTAATATGGATATTGGTAAAATGTCAGAGCTAGAATTCAGAATAACAATTGTAAAGATACCTGGGTGCTTGGGTGGCTCAGTCATTAAGTGTCTGCCTTCAGCTCAGGTCATAATCCCAGGGTCCTGGGATTGAGCCCTGCATCAGGTTTCCTGCTTGGCTTCTCCCTCTCCCATTTCCCTTACTTATGTTCCCTCTCTCGCTGTGTCTCTCTCTCAAATGAATAAATAAAATCTTTAAAAAAATTGTAAAGATACTAGTTGGGCTTGAAAAAAAGCACAGAAGACATGAGAGAATCTCTTTCTGAAGAAACAAAAGAACTAAGATCTAATCAGGTTGAAATCTAAAAGGGTATTTCTAAGATGCAATCAACAATGGAGGCTCTTACTGATAGGACAAATGAGGCAGAAGAGAGAGTCAGTGACATAAAAGACAAAATGATGGAAAGGAAGGAAGCTGAGGAAAAGAGAGAAAAACAACTAATGGACCATGAGGGGAGACTTCAAGAAATCAGCAATACCAGAAAGCAAAACAATATTAGAATTATTGGGGTCCCGGAGGAAGAAGAGAGAGGGGCAGAAGGTATATTTGAACAAATTATACCTGAAAACTTTCCTAATATTGGGAAAGAAAAGTCATCAAGTCCATGAGGCACAGGGAACCCCCCCAAAATCAATAAAAATAGATCAACACCCTGACATATAACAGTGAAGCCTTCAATTTTCAGAGATAAAGAGAAAATCCTGAAAGCTCAAGACAAGAACTACTTAACCTAGAGGGGTAGGAACATTAGACTGGCAGCAGACCTATCCACAGAGACCTGGCAGGCCAGAAAGGGTGGGCATGATATAGTCAGTGTGCTAAATGAGAAAAACATGCAGCCCAGAATACTTTATCCTGCAAGTTTGTCGTTCAGAATGGAAGGAGAGATAAAGAGCTTCCAGGACAAACAGAAACTAAAGGAATTTGTGATCACTAAACCAGCCCTGCAAGAAATATTAAAGGAAATCCTGTAAGCTAAGAGAGAGCCCAAAAGGAACAATGACAAGAAAGGAACAGAGACAATCTACAGAAACAGTGACTTTACAGGTAAATACGATGGCACTAAGTTCATATCATTCAATACTTACTCTGAATGTAAGTGGACTAAATGCTGCAATAAAGACACTGAATAAAGAAGCAAAACCCATTGATATGCTATCTGCAAGAAACTCATTTTAGACCTAAAGACACCTCCAGACTGAAAGTGAGGGGGTAGACAAAAATTTACTATGCTAATGGATGTCAAAAGAAAGACGGGATAGAAAGCCTCATATCAGACAAATTACATTTTAAACCAAAGATTGTAGTAAGAGATAACAAGGGACACTATGTCATACTTAAAGGGCTGATACAACAAGAAGATCTAATAATTTTTAATATCAGTATTAATATGTCCCCAACATGGGAGCAACCAATTACATAAACCAATTAATAACCAAAGTAAAGAAACACATTGATAATAATAGAATAATAGTTGGAGACTTTACACCCCACTCACAGCAATGGACAGATCATCTAAGCAGAAGATCAACAAGGAAATAGGGCTTTTTGAATGACACAGGGGACCAGATGAACTTCACAAATAAATACAGAGCATTCCATCCTAAAGCAACAGAATACAGATTCTTCTCAAGTGCACATGGAACTTTCTCCAGAATAGATCACATACTGGCTCACAAATTGGGTCTTAACTGATACCAAAAGACTGGAATTATTCCCTGCATATTTTCAGACCATAATGCTTTGAAATTTGAACTCAAACACAAAAGGAAATTTGGAAGGAACTCAAACACTTGGAGGTTAAAGAGCATCCTACTGAACAATGAATGGGTCAACCAGGAAATTAAAGAAGAATTTTTAAAAATTCATGGAAATAATGAAAATGAAAACACAATTGTTTAAAACCTTTGAGATTCAGCAAAGGCAGTCCTAAGAGGGAAGGAAATAATTATACAAGCCTCTCTCAAAAAAATTGGAAAAGTCTCAAATACACAAGCTAAACTTATACCTAAAGGAGCTGGAGAACGAACAGCAAATAAAGCCTAAACCAAGCAGGAGAAGAGAAATAATAAAGATCAGAATGGAAATCAATGATATGAAAATCAAAAGAACAGTAGAACAGATCCATGAAATTAGAAGCTTGTTCTTTGAAAGAATTGATAAGATCAATAAACACCAAGCTAGACTTATCCAAAAGAAAAGAGAAAGGACCCAAATTACTAAAACCATGAGTGAAAGAGGAGCGGTCACAACCAACACCAAGGAAATACAAACAACTTTAAGAACATATTATGAGCAACTATATGCCAACAAATTAGGCAATCTGGAAGAAATGGATGCATTTTGGAAACTTATAAACTACCAAAACTGAAACAGAAAGAAAAAGAAAACCTGAACAGACCCATAACCAACAAGGAAACTGAAACAGTAATCAAAAATCTCCCAACAAACAAGAGTCCAGGGCCAGATGACTTCCCAGGGGAATTCTACCAAACATTTAAAGAAAAACTAATACTTTGAAGCTGTTTCAAATAATAGAAATGGAAGGAAAACTTCCAAACTCATTCTATGAGGCCAGCATTACCTTGATGCCCAAACCAAAGACCCCATCAAGAGGAATATTATAGACCAATATCCCTGATGAACATGGATGCCAAAATTCTCACCAAGATATTACCCAATAGGATCCAACAGTACCTTAAAAGGATTATTCACCATGACCAAGAGGGATTTATTCCTGGGCTGCAAGGGTGGTTCAACATTTGCAAATCAATCGATATGATACATCACATTAATAAAGAAAATACAAGAACCA
Source organism: Mellivora capensis (assembly GCA_004024625.1). Taxonomy (NCBI): domain Eukaryota; kingdom Metazoa; phylum Chordata; class Mammalia; order Carnivora; family Mustelidae; genus Mellivora; species Mellivora capensis. Next base: position 5,107 of record PISX010008253.1, on the reverse strand, counting down.
TATGATCCTCTTAATTGATGCAGAAAAAGCATTTGCCCAAATACAGCATCCTTTAGTGATTAAAACTCTCCACAGTGTACAGATAGAGGGAACATACCTCAGTATCACAAGAGCCTTCTATGAAAAGCCCAGAGTAAATATCATTCTCAATGGGGGAAAAACTGACAGCTCTTCCACATAGTATTTCAAGTTCTAGGCTCAGCAATCAGACAACAAAAAGAAACAAAAGACATTCAAGCTGGCAAAGAAGCCAAACTCTCACTCTTTGCAGATGACATGTGGACTTGTCATGAGGGAAGGAAATAGCAATACAAGCCTCGCTCATGCCTTTATGTGGAAAACCCAAAAGACTCCACCCCCACATCTCTAGAACTCATACAGCAATTCAGCAACATGGCAAGATATAAAGTCAATGCATAGAAATAAGTTGCATTTCTATACACTGAGACAGAAGAAAGAGAAATTAATGAATCGATCCCATTTACTACTGCATCAAAAATCATAATATACCTAGGAATAACCATAACCAAAGGAGTAAAGGGTCTGTACTCTAAAAACTACAGAACACTTACAAAAGAAGCTGAAGACAACACAAAGAAATGGGAAAACAGTCCATGTTCATTGATTGGAAGAATAAGTATTGTGAAAATGTTTATGCTGTCCAGAGCAGATTACTCAAGGCAATCCCTATCAAAATGCCATCGACATTTTTCACAGAGTTGGAACCAGAAAAGACCCCAAATAGCCAGAGGAATGTTGATAAAATAAAGCAAAGCTGGAGGGATCACATGCCGGACCTCAAGCTTTATTATGAAGCTGTAATCATCAAGACAGTATGGTACTGGCACAAAAACAGACACATAAATCAGTGGAACAGATTAGATAGAGAACCCAGAAATGGACCTTGACTCTATGGCCAACTAATCCTCAACATAGCAGGAAAGTACCATACTGTCTTGATGATGGAGAAAGGACAGTCTCTTCAATAAATGGTGCTGGGAAAATTGGACAGCCACATATAGAATAATGAAACTAAGCCATTTTCTTACACCATTCACAAAGATAAACTCAAAAAGGATGAAAGACCTCAATGTGAGATGGAAATCCATCAAAATCCTAGAGGAGAACACAGGCAGGAACCTCTTCAACCTCGGCCACAGCAACTTCTTGCAAGACATGTCTCTAATGGCAAGGGAAACAAAAGCAAAAATGAACCATTGGGACTTCATCAAGATAAAAAGCTTTTTGCACAGTGAAGGCCCTGGCAACTCCAGGTTTCAGTCTGGGGGGCTGCCCTGAAGGCCTTTCCCCACCACTACTGGTCTGCAAGTCTGTGCCTGGCCCCAGCCCAGGAGGCTTTTGTGATCTGGCACTACAGGATCCCTGGGGCACAGGATCCCAGAGGCTCCCTCCCCCTTCCACTTATCTTCTGATAACTGTCCATAGAATTACCGCTCCCTGCTTCATACCTTGAAACCAACCACTGGAGAGATTCTGTTGGTATAGATCCTGATATATCTTCTTATATCTCAGGCTGATTTTGTGGGTGTTGAGTGGTCTGGTTGATATCCAGCTCAATTCAGGCAACTGCTTGAAATAGGGTCCCCTACTCCTCCACCATCTTGCTCCCCTCTGCTATAAAATAAGTTTTAAAAGATTACCAGATCCAACTAATGCAAAAAACTACAGGTGGTAAGTTATTCTAGGGTTGAAGCCTCATGTTGTGTTAATGAAACACTTGAGGACAGGAAAACACCAATTCTTATTAGACATTGGATTACTCTAGTACCATTGACCACAGTTTGTCAATCGTTACATTCTTCTACAAGTCACCTCATTTAATTAGAATTACAGTAGTCTTACCTAACATAGCTCCTCCCAGTCCTAATGCAGTCACCATGCCTGCTCTCAGGACGCCAACCAGACTTCCTTCTTATGTGCCGGTTTCTTTTCAACATAATGTTTCTTTTTTAACATGTAAAACACATGTTTCTCTCTCTCTCTTTTTAAGATTTTATTTATTTTGACAGAGAGATCACCGGTAGACAGAGAGGCAGGCAGAGAGAGAGAGAGAGAGGGAAGCAGGCTCTCCACTGAGTAGAGAGCCTGATGCGGGGCTCTGAGGGGCTCTGAGGACCCTGAAATTATGATCCGAGCGGAAGGTAGAGGCTTAACCCACTGAGCTACCCAGGCGCTCCCTCTTTTTTTTTTTTTTAAACATATAAAAGTTCCTGCTTATGTTCACACTAGAATATACCAATATACCTTGGTAGAATAAGCTTCTCAGCTGAGTATCTTATTATCAAATCTTATGTGTCTATAGCGTAATTGTTTTAATTGTAAATAGACCAAAAGGAAGAAAAATTTATGGATTTTCCCCAAAACTTTATATTGTTTCCATATGAATAAGATTCATGAGTATAACTAGTATCTGAAATGTTTCCATGAACTTAAAAGTACACTTCTCTTGGGTTGCTGACTTCAATATTTAGTATTGGTTTAAGTACATAAGTCTCTTTAGACTTCTCACCAAGGAAGAATCTTCCATGGCCATTTTGAGTAAACCTTGATGATGTGTCTGAGGGCAGTTTTGTTTTTGTTTTTATTTGCTTTAGATTTTATTTATTTGAGAGAGAGAGAGAGAGTGTGTGTGTGCACACACAAGCCAGGAGAGCAGCAGGCACAGGGAGAAGCAGACACCTGGATGAGCAGGAAGCCCAGTGCAGGACTCAATCCCAGGACCCTGTGATCATGAACCGAACCAAAGGCAGACATTCAACCGACTGAGCCACCCAGGTGTCCCAAGGGCAGTTTGTTTTGTCCTCATTCAAACCTGAAGTCACAAAGGAAAACATATGTAGTTAGACCAATTTTCTCTACTTCTATCCAATATTACTTATCAGATTCTTAGATCCTCACCAGTTATAACCATCTGTTGAAACTACTTTAACATCCTATGAAACTTAATCAGCAGATGCACACATTCTCCTTCCCTTACCTAGCTTAAATAGATTTCATAGTTAAGAGGCTTGAACTAATGTGCCCACAGATCAAATGGGCAACAAAGACAAATGGCCCAACTATGGGATATAAATGGAGGCAACCTTTCCTTTTTAATTAAAGAGGATTGATTCATTTAGAATTCAGGGCTGTAGGAGTCTACTATCTGCTCTTGCCTATGCTCTGTTTGGGTTTTATCACCTAAATCCCTGCTCCATTGGAGGCAAATCAGATGTCTGTGCTGTTTTAACTTGTTAAAATCATAACTTTATTTTGTCAAACTTATTAAATGTACTTATTAAATAATGTATTTATTTTTGTTGTAAAATAAATGTTTTTAAGCAGAAATACCTTTTTTTTTTTGGTCAGAGAGAGAATGAGAATGAGCAAGCACAGGCAGACAGAGTGGCAGGCAGAGGCAGAGGGGGAGGGAGAAGCAGGCTCCTCGCCAATCAAGGAGCCCAATGTGGGACTCGATCCCAGGACGCTGGGATCATGACCTGAGCCGAAGGCAGCCACTTAACCAACTGAGCCACCCAGGCGTCCCAAGCAGAAATACCTTTAAACACGTTCTTGGGGCTTTTAAGTTTCAATTCAATATAATAAGATGAGTAAGGTCAAACACCTAATTATTACAAGGTCCATGGGTAAAATCAACTGCTTATGACATAATTTATATTTTTAAGTGAGCAGCTGTCCATAACATAGCATACATATTTTTTAAGTTTTATTAATTTAAGTAATCTCTATACCCATTGTAGGGTTTGGACTGGACCTTGAGATCAACTGTAACATGCTTTTCCAAACTAAGCCAGCCAGGCAGTCCTACACATAATTTCTTTGACACATATTCTTGGTCTCAAAGTTTTAAGTCAAGCATCCTAGGAATTTTTAAGATAACTTAGGAAAGCTGTGCCAGTTACTATTGTCTCTGCTTCAAACTCACTCTTCTACAGATGCTTTGAGATGATGGGGTTGGAACTCTGTGATTCACATCTCTATTTTGCCAGCTATTTCCCTATTAGGTTCTGCCATCAAGAAATTTTAAGAGGGAAGCTGCAGTGTTGAAGAATTGTAATTACTGTGTCAGCTTGGCTGGGGGACAGGGTGCCCAGATATTTGGTCAAATGACTGTTTCTGTGAGGTTGTTTTTGGATAAGATTAACATTTAAGTTAATGGGTTTTGAGTAAAGAAAATACTCTCCATTATGTGGGTGGGCCTCATTAGATCAGTTGAAGGCCAACATATAACAAAAAGACTGGCCTCCCCCTGGCAAGAATGAATTCTTCAGCTGCCTTTAGACTTCATCTGCAATACTAACTCTTCCTGGTTCTACAACAGACAGCCTTCACCCCAGAACAGGAATATTAGCTCTCCTGGGTCTCCAGTCTGTGGTCTATCCTGCAGATTTTTTTGACTTGCCAGTCTCTAGAATCACACGAGACAATTCCATATATCTCTTTCTGTATGTATACACACATTCAATTCGTTCTGTTCCTCTGGAGAACCCTAATACAAGGAGGAAGAGAGGTTTTCTCTGTATGTGGGCACTGGTTCCTGTTTCCAAAGCTGCTTCACTCCAGCAGTAGTGGCAATTCCCTTTGGTAGCAGCAACTGGGTCCAGCTTGCAGTTCTGTCACCACAGGGCCCTCCTTCCAATTCAGACTACTCCAGGCCAGCAGTGCTCTCCTCCTTTTAGGTCTGAGTTCAGCTCTACAGGTGCTCTCTTCCAACGTTCTACCTTTTAACAATTCTTCTGTTCCTACTTTGTAGCTTTTCTGTGGAGGTGGGATCAATACTGTACCATCACCCCAAACTGATTCAAATGTCAAGACACATGATAGCACACACATCAAGGGGTCATGAAAAGTTTATTATTCACATAATGTGGCTCTTTGCGAAGAGCAAGACAGGCACCCAAGCCAGTCAGTTTGCACTGATTACAAGGTGGAGCAAATGGCTCTGATTTTTTACTGTGCTTAGGGGTGTGGGTTTCCAGGATGATGGAAAAAGCCAGGGTTTACATAAATTTCACCTCAAGTGCTGAGTGAATACCTGGGCTTTCTTATCAGCTTGCCCAGGGTGAGGGTTTGAAAGCTGTTAGTG